>SNQJ01S0034944.1:22646-59968 GCA_010110895.2 Picea sitchensis
CCTTGGTATATATAGGAGACTAGGAGGTATAATTATAACTAATGGCCTAAAGCCAACATAAATAAAATAACATTACTAATCTAATGTGCCCCAATTAAGGGGTAATCGGCCAATATTAGGGCTTAACAAATTTTATCTCTTTTTTCAGGCTCGCATGGATACACAAAAAAAGGAACCCCCTAGAGTCATCTTTAAGCTCTTTTTAGACTCTCTAAATGTGAAAATATTGCCGAGTGATCTTGCTTCCATTCCCACTCATTAAAAGGTTTGAAAGGGCGTCTTTCGAGTGATAATTTATCTCTTTTTTGGCCTCACGAGTCTAACATTACGAAAAAGGACAACACTCGACTCATCTTTAAGTCATTTCCAGACTCTCTAAATATGGAAAATCATCGAGTTTACCTTCTCTAGACTTGTTAAACAATCATACATTTAAAGGCCCATACGGGACCGAACCCTTACTTCTTCCAGTTCGTTAAATAAAGGAAGAGGGACTTACCGAAGGTGAGTTATATCGAGCATGTTTTATCGTCCTCAAGATCATTAAATAAAAAAGAGGTACTCGTCTATCTGGATGGGGGAAAAATTGAAGGAAATAAGCCAAGCATTTTTTGAAAACATTACAAGTAACTCTTATAGTCACCCTTGAACACGACACTTTGTCTTTGCACACATTTTAATCCGCTGAACCTATACATTAAACCAATCCTCCAAGTTTTCTTACTCCTTTGGGTCACCCGATGAAATTCATAGTATCCACTGCATTATCATGTTTTGGTCCATGTCATGTTTCTGCTGTCATGCCTCAGTGCTTAAGGGAAGTATCTACCTCAAGAGGCAACCATAATTTTTTTTTGGTTCAATACCTGTGTCAGTCCATGTTCGTTTGATCCACCAATTACATCTCAGTGTCAGTTTCATGTCGCTTATGGGGAATACATCAAGGCCCTCCTTCGATGAGTTTGTTCCTGTCAACTTCAACACAATATTTGGGAACTAGAATTAGAAACAACTTAGTACCTTGGGACCTGCATGCCTCAATGGAAGGCCTCCTCACATCTGATAGTGGTTTTACATCATTGACCTTTGATCGAATGATTCCATGGATGTTCGAATTCATCTCATCCTTTCACATTCGTTGGAATGTACGAGAGTACCTTGGGAATCATTGACATCAATGGTGATTTCCCTCGCGCTTGTTAACGGTTTACCTCATTGACCAATAATCAATTGGTTTCTGCCATGTTCAACATCAGGAAATCTATTCACATGGTTAGATTCGTACTACATAGGGATCGATAACAAGACCCTAGGTTGATTCATCACTCTTATATGTACTTTTCCTAGGTTTCGACGGATTTTATTTTGAACATTGACACATATACTGTCACATAGATCCACTTTGTATTGGTCGTGGATATGTCTTGTCGTATCGTAGATATACTGTGTATTCTTCATGGCTACAATCAATTCAGGTCATAGGAGTATATATCCACATTGTATCTTCAGTGGCTATACCTTTTTGTCAATATAATTATGGATCCACAGTGTATTTTATGGTGGCCATACCTTGAAAGTCTTTATCACTCAAGCATAGGTACGCCTGCCTTGGGTTTGAAACATGTCATAATATTTGTTTGATGGTTGTTTGCAGCTTCTTCCAGGTTCTCTGATTCCATACCCTTGCTCTAAAAAGTCTACAAAGTACTTCAATCATCAGTTCTCGTCTTATAACTTCTCACTTTTGGGGGCAATCTGTTACACATCAAAATTACTCATTACAATGATGGCCCAGTGTCATCATTACCAATGTCACAAGTGTCGTAAATATCATATTGTCATCTTGCCTATGTCCTGTCTTAGACAAAATTATCAAAGACACCTCAAAATACCGGTTTTGAAGAGGAGAAATCATTTGACAAAGAGTACAAGTCTTTTTCCATGAAAAAACCCACTCAAAAATCACTTTTGGAAGGAAACGCTCCCCTATACACTGTCAGGGAGTGCCAATGCTTTGTACCCTCTTTTGGGGGAGCGCTGCAATGCTCTGTGCCCCATTTTGAGGGAGTGATGGCCCTTTTTGAGCAAATTTTGGACTATTGAGGAAAATCAGGGAAGAATCTATGGAGTTGGTTGGATTCGGATCTGAGGTCAAGGCTCTATTTTAGGGAAGGTCCACAACTGAAGGAGAAGGATCCTCAACCTATCCTAATAATTTCTTAAGTGGTTAGGCCTCTCCAAGCCTATATAAGGAGGCCTCTTCACGGTGAAAAAAAGAGAGATTGAAGGCATCAAATTTATGATCTCATAAGGGAGATATCATTGAAGAATCATTGTTTTGTGTGGATTATTTGAGCAAAGGGTTGGACAAGGAGAACTGGGAGAGGCTGCTGCACCTTCATCAAAGATCTATAAGTATTCTCTATTGTTCTCATTAATATACATATGTGCTTGGCCTGTTTATTTCAACATTGTGTTTATTCTACATGAACTTGTCTCTATTAGATATATCTAGTTTCAAGCTAATCTGAGTAGAATAGGAAGATTATTTTGTCTTTTTTGTTTTGCAGGACTTATTGAGGAGCTTGGGGATCAAAGCTCAACTCTGACTATGCGAGGACGAACATCGTAAAAGGTAACACCTTTCTTCCTCTTCTCTATACATTAGTTTAGCTAGGTTTAAAAGGATGTCAGTGACCAACATTAGCACCCTTTTTGTCTTGGTCTTAGGAGTCTAGAGCCCAAGAGGGAATCCACTTATCCACAGGGGGATTTCTCTGTAACAATAGGAAGAATACCCAATGGGTGAAGAAGGAAACATTTCAATAGGAGGTTGATTTTCACGGGGTGGAGTGCTTGCATATGAAGCACCCAGTGAATTTGGGATTACTGGAGTAGAAAGAAACCATACTAGTAACCCAATAGTGAGTCTTGGAAGACTCAAAGTGGCAATAAAAGGAGGACCGATGTTTCCATAAGAAGAAAAAACAAAAGGTTCCCCATGAGAAGGGATCTCTTGGTTGGTCATTTTAGGAGTTGATGCCATATGTACATACTCAAATGAAGTTCTACATGGAAAAAAGACAACACACACTAAAAAATCTAGGAAGAAAACAAGAAAAAAAAACCTTCTCACAGTGAATGCACTAGTTGGTGATGAAATCCAACATTGCAAGATTAAAATAATAAGGGGTTGGGATAGAGCTAGTGGAAAAATTATGTTGGAGATCTTCTTAACATACTTACAACCTGGTGCAATCTTCCTCACAATAAAACGGTGGGTTACCCTCTAAGGAGCCCGAGTGATTTTGACCAACGTCTATTCCAGGTACAACAAATACTTTACCCTTCGTCGTCACCTTGTGTATAAAACCTAAATATTATGGCCACTAAGGCTACTACTTACAATAAGAAAATCCTGGGGAAATAGTCAAAAGTCAGGTATACACACAAGGGCAGGGCCAAAACCTGAAATCCCCTTGAGAGGTGCCTCTGAACAAGGTGTGAACCTCCCAAGTGATTCTGAAGTATCTAACGACACTGTTTGTAATAAGTGAAAACCAATCCACCATGAACAACGAAGTGGTGTTAGTTACTATGTTGTCCCTAATGTGACCTCGTGATTGACCCTTGTGTGAGAAGGGATTCCCATGACAATGATGCAACAAATGTATTTGTCTCCCTAACTCAAAATTCTATGTTTGTTTTATAGCTTTGGAAATTTATATTCACGACATATTCCAAAGCCCTAGAACTAATATAATGTAGGTTTGCAAAGCCCTAGAAAGAAAATTTTCTAGATAGATTTTAATCAACACCTTGATTTTAGGGTTGTTTGTTACTCAAAGGTATGGAAATGAAACTGATAATATTTTGACTCGTCTCTTAAAACCATGCAAAATGAAAAATGAAATGAAAACATTTCAATTTTGATGAATGCTAACTACAGAAAGGATAAGATCCTTTTTTCCATTCGCAAATGCAAAATGCCCCAAATTTTCATAAAAATAAGGCATTCACTACTGAAAACAACTAAAATGCCCTCCTACTAATGTGGTGCAAGAATCACAACTTTTTTTTTCAAAGATAAAGCTAAAAATAAAAGAAACAAATTTCTTTAAAAGAAAAAGTGATCTAAGAAATATGAAAATTTTGTTTTGGAAAATAAAGTATTCAAGAAAAAAATAAATTCTCTCCTCACCAAATAATCCAAAAACAAAAAAATCAGGTAATAGCAATCAAAATTCAGATTGGTCTGCGAAACTAGATATTATGGGTTCGATCCTGAGTGGAGTTGCCAATTTTGTTTATGGTCAAATCAGTCTATGCTGACATAGACTGATCTCCCTACTAATATAATGCAAGAATTAAAAAACCTTTGAATTCAAAGCTAAAGTATGTAGCATATATCCTTCCAAAAAAAACAATTCAAGCAATATGTATTTTTTTTTGTTTTTGCAAAATGAAATACTTAATAAAAAAAAAAAACTCTCTTTAAACTAAATATTTCATAGAAAAATACTTCGTGAAAAGAAATTGAAAGCTAAACTAAAAGACACTCAAAGACAAGTCTAAGAGATTATATCTCTTTTAGAAACAAGCAATCATTGCCAAAAACAAAGTAAAAAATAATGGAAAATCACAATAATTGAAACGATGGTAAAAAACAATCTCTAAAACTGTTGAGAATACTCTCAAGTAAATCAAAAACTCACAACAAAAGCCATTTCTGATATTTGGGAAGGAAACACTCAAACAAAATTTATTTTTTTCGAGTAGTGTCATAGGCTGGTGTGGATCACAGTGCGAAAACCAAGAGTGTCGTAGGCTACTAACTAACACAATGCAACAATGTGTCTTTGTATACCAAATACATGGTGTGATAGGAAATGAAACATGGAAAAACCAAAAAAATATGAAACATTTCCAGTGAATTCTAAGGCCTACTAATTAAACAATGTCAGATGATGAATCAAAAAATGAAAACAAGGAAAGGAAGCAATACCAAGAGAAAAAATCCATAGGACCATTCCCCAATGGAGTCACCAATTTTTTTTATGGACAAATCGGTCTATGCGGACACAAATTGATCTCCCTAGAATAAAAAACCAAGGCTAGAACAAAACATGAAAGAACATATAACTTTCCCTAGGTTTATGTAATAAAAAACGCTAGCTAGCAAGAGCTCATACCTTTTAATCAACAATTTTCCTCGCTATTTGAAGTTTCCAGCTCCGTGTTGATACTTGTGAATGGTAAACTGTAAGAAAACACAAGACAACAAGAGTGAAAGAAAACATAATGTATTTTTATGAAACCTATGCAAATGATCAAGGAGAAATACAACAAAGACAGTCAAACATAAACAACCTTTGTGGGAAATAAACTATATTGTTGTATTAACAATAAAAAAAGAGGTTAAAACCATAGCCTTGATGTTTTGAAGATCCTTCCTACAAGTTCATGGCTCCAATAACCACAATGCATCCATAAGATCTATCACCATCAACTAACTACTTTATCTTAGATTGAATCCCTCAAATCCAAATAAGTGATAACAATCTTATAATCACAAACCAAAAGAAAAAAAACTACCAACCATTATTCTCCATTCACTATTTGCGTTTCCTTATGAGAGAAGGTCCCTTTTATAGATTGAAAAGGAGGCTAGGATGAGAGGTTAGGATATCCTAAAATCAGGAGCACGGGTGAGATCCAAACAAATTGGAGGACACCTCGTCCTTGAAGATTCTATTCTAGAAAATTCACAAATTTCTTCTTTTTTCCTTCGTACGAAAAGTGTCGCACCCTGTGAACTAGAAACATGCAACACTGTCACATGCTGTAGTGGTGCAACATGTGACACTTAAGAGTGGCACATGATGCAGTGGTGCACCATGCGAAACTTTCACAAAAAGTGTTTTTAAATCCATTTTGACTTCTTGAAGGAAAGATCTTTCTTCCATCTTCTTCAAGGATTAAGGAAATAATTGTTTGAATGAAAAAGGGTAGGTGCACATCATCAATGGTTATAGTTGTGATGAAAATAATTTACAACACTCCAGAACAAGGAGGACATAAAGACTCTCAATTCCAACATTAGAAGGATCAATTCCTCTGTTTAGACCTAGAAGGCCAATGTGCCCACATCAAAGACATAAAAGACACACTCGACCAATTGATGGGCCTCTCCATGAAACCTAAATCTTCTAAGAAACCTTCCTTTCAAGAAGACAATGAATCTTCACATTACCAAGGTTATCATTCCATCCATATTCCTTGAGACCTATGCCTTCCCAGAATTGAGGTGAACAAATTTGAGAGCATGGATCCCAACAGATGGGTCACTCAAATGGAACATTATTTCTCTTTGCATGGATTTACTGATGATTTATCCAATATTCATTATGGTATACTACATCTGTATATAGAACGATGGCAATGGTGGAAATGGCATAGAAAGACATGCCAAGGGTATGTTGCTTGAGCACAATTTCTTGTAGATATTTATGAATTCTTTGACTTTGACACCCATCATTTAGGCTGTTTGAACAAGTTGAAGTAGTCTAGGATAGTGGGAGACTTTATATCCACCTTTGATCACTTGGATTTCAAAATGGAGGGCATGTGAGATGCCTTCTTTCAGGAATGATTTATTAGTGGCATGAAAGATGAAATTCATGCCCATGTTCGCATGGCCCACCCCGAGTCCTGGTTGGAAGATACTCAATGAGATAAGGAAGCACACCATATTTTCTCCTACCATACCAAAAAATCATATTTTCTTCCTTGCCCTAAACCCACCAATTCTAACCCCCCTTCAACCCCCCTCAAGATCCATAAATTAAACCTGGAAGAAATGGTTTAATTCCAACTCAAGGGTATTTGCTATAATTGTGATGAAAAATATTTTCCAGGGAACAATTGTAAGGAACAAAATATTTTTATGGCCACGACTGAGGATTTTTATGAAGAGGAGGTAGTTGTTCCCCCTATGGAGGAGCTACCACCATCGGTTTATCTGACTCCACCCTCTGATCCACTAGAAGTTGAACCAATGATTACACTAAATTCCATCACTACCTTCTCTACTCCCTAGACCCTCAAGTTAATTGGTTACATTAATAATTGGAAAGTCATCATCCTTGTTGGTAGTGGTAGCACCCATAATTTTATTCATCACCGCATTGCCCAAGAAGTCAATCTTTATATCCATGTAGTCAATAATTTTCAAATCATGATTGCCAACGGAGGTTCCATGTAATGTGGAGGATGTTTTGAAAATGTGTGGCTCCAAATTGGTCAGTATCACCTAAAATCCCATATGTTTTCTATATACATGGGTGGTTTTGACATTATTCTCGGTGTCGAATGGTTATGCACTCTCAGACTGATTCTCATGGATTTTAAGGAATTAACCATGCAACTCCAACATGAGGGACACAAATATAAGTTCCAAGGAATCACAACAGGATCCCTTGAGATCATCAGTTCCCATCAAATGGAAAATGTCCTTAAAAAGGTTATTTTGGCATTATTTCCCAACTCCACTCTATTCAAGCCGTTGAGACACCCTCTATGCATCCCAACCTCCAATCTATCCTCTCCAAACACCAAGTCATTTTTCCACTCCTCAGGGACTTCCTCATTCTCATGGTGTCCATTATCATTCCATTCCTCTCATACTGGAAAGTCTTCCTCCCAATGTTTTCCCTTATCTCAATCCCTTTGTTGAGAATAATGAAATTGAAAAAATTGTTCAAGAATTGCTCGAAGAGGGTGTTATTTGTTCGCAAATTTGTCATGATTTGTGTGCCCTCAACAAAATCACAATCAAAGAAAAATTCCCCACTCCTATCATTGATGACCTATTGGATGAATTGAGTGGTTCTCAATACTTCACCAAACTTGATCTTCATTTTGGCTACCACCAGATCCATATGAAAGAGGTAGGCATTCCCAAAACTACATTTAGAACTCATGAGGGTCACTATGAGTTCTTGATAATTCCCTTTGGCCTATGTAATGATCCCTCCACTTTCCAAAGTCTCATGAATCATGTATTCCATCATTTTCTCCATCATTTTGTCTTAGTTTTCTTTGATGATATTCTCATGTATAGTAAAGCCTGGACATTCCATCTTGCCCATGTGTATAAATTCCTCCATCTACTCTCCCAGAACCAACGTTCCGCAAACAATCTTAATGTTCCCTTGGAGCCTCCGAAGTAGAGTACCTGAATCATATTGTCATAAATGATGGTGTATGGGTGGATCCTAAGAAAATTGAAGCTGTGAAATATTGGTCTCACCCTAAAAATCTTAATATATTTTGTGTTTTTCTAGGTTTAATAGAATATTATCACAAGCTTTTTCTAAATTATGAAAAATTTGCAGCCCCTCTCACTTCTCTCCTTTAAAAGAATGGTTTCACTTGGAGTCTAGTTGTTGATCAATTCTTCCACTCCTTGAAAGAAGATATGTTCAAGACCCCTATCCTGACACTTCTTGACTTCACAAATACTTTTGTACTGGAATGCGATGCTTCCAGAAAATGAATTGGGTTCGTCCTCATGCAAGATGGCAGGCCTTTGTCTTTCACTAGAAAACAAGTTTCAGAGAGACGTTTGGGAAAATCCGTTTATGAAAAGTAAATGTTATATATTTTGCATGTAGTGGATCTGTGACATCCTTATCTATTGGGGAAATGCTTCCAAATCAGAACCAATTATCATAACCTCAAGTAGTTTCTAGAACAATGAATTTCATCCCCATAGCAACAAAAATGGGTGACCGAGCTCTTTGGATATGATTATGAGAGAATTTAGAATAAGGGAAAGGAAAATGTGGTTGTTTATGCTCTTTCTATGAAGTATGAAGAAGAAGGGTCCCTCTTTTCCCTCTCCTTCATTGTACCAGACTGGATCTAAGATGTTCATCAGGAATGGCTGCAAGAACCCAAAAATTCTTGCCTGATCCACCAATTGCAACACCATTCTCTAGTTTCTCCAGGGTACTCTTGGAACAATGAAGAGCTTCACTTCAAAAGTTGTTTGTGTTTAATCCAACAATCACAAATTAAATCCATGGTGCTTTCTTATCTTCATGCTTCACCCACAATTGAGAACTCAGGGTTTACCAAAACCTATGAATGGGTTAAACATTATTTTTTATTGGATGGTATGAAGTAGGATGTCCGCACCTGTGTAACTGAATGTTATGTCTGCCAACACAACAAGGGAGAAATAGTCGAAGATCTGGGTACACTCCAACTGCTACCAATTCCCCCTGCTATTTGGAGAGATATTTCTATGGATTTTATTGTTGGCTTACCTAAATCGGGAAATAAGTCAGTCATCATGGTGCTATTTTATCATTTGTCCAAATATGCTCAATTTTGTGCTCTTCAACACCCGTTCACTGCATCCACAATGGCTCAAATTTTCATGGAAAATATTTTCAAACTTCATGGTATGCCTCATTCTATTGTTTGTAACTGAGATCCAACAATTTTTGGCAAGAATTGTTCAGACTCCAAGGAACCCAATTGCATCTCAAAACTACCTATTACCCCCAGTCTGATGCCCAAACTAAAGTTGTCAACAAGTGTTTGGAGTCATATTTATGGTGTTTTTCATTAGACCGACAAAACCAATGGGCTCAATGGTTACCCCTAGATGAATGGTGATACACCACATCTTACCACACAGATACTTGCATGACTCCTTTTGAAGCAGTCTATGGCCAAAATCCCTCGTTAGTTCTCTCCTACATGTTAGGTGTTCAGAAGGTTGACAAAAATCTTTCAGTTCATAAGGCCATTCTACAGACCCTCAAAGAAAATTTGTTGATGGCTCATAATCGCATGAAGTAATAAAAAGATCAAGGTTGTTATAAAGGTCAATTTTCTTAAGGGGACCATGTGTTTCTTTGTTTGCAACCTTATAATAATACTTCACTCAAATATAAACATTGTCAGAAACTTGCTCCCAAATTTTATCGTCCCTATAAAATTGTCAAGAGCATGGAGCCTGTGTCCCACCAGTTAGCTATGTCGAGTCATTCTAAGATCCACCCTGCTTAAATAAAGTGATTGGGAATAAGTGTCAAACTAATACCAATCTCCCCAATTTGGATGAAGAGGGTTCTATTTATTTTCAACCATAAGTAGTCTTAGACCAACGAGAGTGTCGTCTAACTCAACGCACCTTCAAGGAAGTTTTAATTCAGTGGAAGAATACAACTCCAGAAGATGACACCGTGGGGGCCACCCACCTTTCTACAACAATTTGCTCATTTCAATTCTTAAGGAAAAGGTTTTTCTTCAAGGGGGAGGGCATGTTAGGGCCCTAACCTCCCCAACCCATCACATAGGTAGAATAATATGTTCTCCATGTAATAAAGGTTGAAATTAGTTAATAATCCCTATTTAATAAATGTGAACAAGTAAATGTAAGACGACCTATTACAAGATTCCACATCTAGAAAGATCTTCCTCTAGAATATTCTTTAGAAGATAGAGTCAGTATAAATAAGAGTAGGAGTCATGAGAAACTTTGTCTAGAGAATTAGTGCAATAGAGACCTACTCTTCTATATGTTTCCCCTTCGAAGAGGCAAGTGATAATTTCTTTCTCTGAATAAAAGTATCATTTTTTGTGTTGATCTTCTAAATATTTTGTTATTCCATTGATATCTGTTGAATATTCTTGTTTCTGCATATTATATTACATTTGGTGCCTTACAATTAATCATCCCAAATATTACTACTAACAATGCAAAGAAGTAACCATGTAAATAAAGTCATATTACACATATATTTTATGTGGAAACCCAAATGAGAGAAAACCACAAAATATTTCTTTAATAAAATTTTGTAGGAACCAACCTACTATTACAATATTTGTAGGCACTAACCTGCTAGAGACACTAATCTTCTTGACTGAGAACCAACTCAGTAATAAGGTTTGTAAGAACCAACGTATAGGAGACACCAATCCCCTTGGTTGAGCACTAACTCGACTCTTCTTGTAGGAACCAACCTACAATTGCTGTATTTGCAAGCACCAACCTACAGGAGACACTAATCCCCTTAGGCTGCCAATAATGCCAGATTGAGTATTTTCTTCAAGCCTTCACTTGTACAAATCTATTGCTTTGTCTCTATTGTCACAAAATTCTCCAACATATTATATTCTTCACGAATTCAGAAATTTTCTTGCACCTCCCAACCACCCTTAGATAAATAATAGTTCCTTTTCTTTCATTCTTTAGTATATTCAAACCTCAAATTTACAAATCCTTCTCTTTCATTTCCTTTGTAGAACCATTCTTCTTATGATCCTTAGAGCCTCTTCTCTTCACACTTTTGCTTCCACTTGCTTGCTATCTTCACACTCACTCACTCATCAAAACGATCTAGGGATCGTTATTTTAATGATCCCATACCAAAGGGTTTGTCCAAAAAAATAAATCCATGGGGTCAACTCCAAATCCCTTTGCTTCTTCCTCAAGGCTGTTGTTCTAATATCCTTTGAAACTCCTCCATGAAAACTAGTCTTGGTTCCCTTCTATTTTATGTGATATCTTTCATTCGTCCTCGATGCTCAACCACCGTTAGATCATCTCTTCAATTAATCCTCAACCATGAATCTAATATCCTTCATATTAGGACCACTAGGGTACCGAAACAATCACCACCACCTCACACACAACAAATGTCAGATCTTTGTTTTCATTGAATCATCACCATCTGTCTACGATTGAGTTCATTGAGACCACGGGGTATATAAAGTCCTCGGGATATCCAGATATCATCCTATCAGCCTCTCGTTGGCCCTTGGAGTCCCCTCTTTTGAAAACCATATGTTCATAAATAAATCCACTCCAACCAGAGGCTTTCCAATGGCATGTTTTCTGACGGATCCAATTCATTCCGACCAATTCTTCTCCTATGAATGGTAGAGATCCACTCGTTGTTTCAAACCAATTGATTACAATCATTCTTGGATTCCCTTGTTATTGGAGCATATTCACTGTGGGTATCACAATCTACTCCAACTAGATCCTCTCTCATGGATGGTATAGATCTGCTCATTGAGCCATCTTCAATGGCTGAGATTTGATACGATGACCTAAATATCTCCATGTCCAATTGGGGCCCACTTTTATTTTTCACAATCAAAATGTGACAAGAATCACCCTTTGGGACATGTTAGATGCCACATTGGCATCCTCATGACCTTGGCCGCTAAGCTGTCACAATATGTCACTCTCCTTCCTCAAAACGAATCATTACTGATCCAATGGTTGAGGTAGATCCTATGATGGATCTACGGTCCTCTAATATTATCGGTGTTGGACTCCATTCTCAAGTATCAAAACTCATTATGATGGCTCACACTCCAATCAATGGTCCAGGCTCTACTGAGACCACTCTCTTATATATCAATGGTTGTCATTGCACCTGATTACTCTGTTGACTCAACATGTTGCCAATGACCCCAATTTTCAATTCTTCAGGCCTATGATATATCAAGGATTCCTGTTAACTGAGAGTTTCTCCCATCAGAGTCCTTATGCAACCTTGCACATGAACACTCTGATGATCGAATGGTCATTTCGGTAACTCATCCAATTGTTAATATTTACTCTAAGGTTGACATCTGCACGACATTTAAGGTTGCAACCTTGTCTCCTTGAAATTTGTATTACAAGATCCAATGGCTCCCGTTTGTTGAGATCATTCTATGATGAATCAACGAATCCTATTGACTCGAAGTTTCTTCCATTGGAGTTACATTACAACCTCACACTACAAAACTTTGATAACCTTTCCATCTGATCAATGGTATGTATTCATTCGTTATATTGAATCAAACATAGGTTTTACTTCATGGTAATTGTATGATTTAGAACTTAGCCATTTCAGGGCTTTGGAACTTCTCTAATATCCTTCCTCTCACCTTCATTCATAGGCTATACACACAAAACTCTATTAGGAGTTCATCAATGCATAGTTATTTTACACACAGAAGCTCATCAATGCTCAAGGAACTTCTTCCTATGTCTGGTTGGTCCAATCCTTGGACCTGACATTTGCAGGGACACAATGCATGGTCTCCCCTTATCATTGACAACAATTAGTCTCCCCCATCCTGTGATATCAATGAAATTATTTTTTATCGATGACAACAACATTTCAACAAAATCAAATATGAAGACTTGTAAAAATTTTTACTCTTATGAAAATTTCTTAGCTGAAAAGATAACTCACTTGAAATAATCCTTGATAAAATTGAAAATGACATTCTCGTGAATTGAGAAATACAATATGTACAAAGAAATATTAGGAACAATAGTTGTGGATTCCTTTCTAGTTATTTGGGAAAATAACCATGTCATTTATCTTTATGGGTTCTTTAATGAACATACTTGAATATTTGAGTGGTATTCAAGAAAAAGTGTGGGGTCTTCAAGGTAATATTGTAGAAGTTCAAATCCCCCTTTCTTCGTCTTCAATAAATCTTCAGCTTCAGTGCTCTTGAAAACCATTTTTGGTTTAGGGAGTCTGAACATCCTATTAAATATTGAGGGATCTAAAGAGATGGGCGATTCTCCCTGTAACTAAATAATTCTCTTCTCCTTATCAAATTTGTTGATACACCATGAAATAGGTTCCTTAAAATCATACACCCTCGAAACACAACCCGTTGATGCAATTTCGGGTTTCCAAAACTTGTTTTAATTCTTTTCCAGGGGTGGTAATGTATAATAATTCATGTAAGTTTGTGACCACTGAAATATTTGGTCTTCTCATACCAAATAATTGATAGTGTCCCCACAAAAATGTTCTTTTCTTTGAGCTAACATATTTATCCAAGCTGATGAACTTTACAACAACTTTTGGAATTTATGTTATCAAAATACACTTGTTTATTTTAGCACATTCCATGGATCTTGATTCAAGGAATTCAAATGATAAGTGCTATTAACATTTATGGGAAGTTGTCTTGAGAAAATTATCATTAATAACGATATTAACACCTATACAAGTGGTAGTCATTTCCAAAAAACAAATGATTTAATGCATGTTGGGAAACATGACAGGACAAGACATAAAGCATTGTGGGGTGATGGGAGATCGGGAGGGTGCACAAGAAGAATAAGAGAAAAATGTAGGTAAGCAAGGTAATGGAAGGATAGGGATGGTGGAACAGTGGGATAATCGAATGATCGGGAGGGTGGACGTCATGGAGAGTGAAAAGGTGAAAGAGAGGGAGAGA
Organism: Picea sitchensis; assembly: GCA_010110895.2. Classification (NCBI taxonomy): domain Eukaryota; kingdom Viridiplantae; phylum Streptophyta; class Pinopsida; order Pinales; family Pinaceae; genus Picea; species Picea sitchensis. The sequence continues at coordinate 36,930 of SNQJ01S0034944.1, forward strand.
AGGAAATAGGATGAGTGGGATGAGGGATGATTAATATGGTGGATGAGTGGAAAAATACTCCACACCCAAATATGAATGACCACTTTCAACTAAAATCCTAAGTGTGGATAATGCGTAATGGAGGTCTCGGGAATCAAGAAGTGTTATGCAGATCACGAAACTTAGGCATAGAAATGTAATATGTTAAGAACATATAATGATATACAATTTTTCTAAGTATGGAGGAAAATTTATAATGGACTATACAAGAATAATTACACCATATTTATCACAGCTATAGGTCAACAACTGGTTCCAACTGTGGGTTAGTAACCCCCTGTGGGTTACTGAGAATCCAAAGAAAAAAAAAAATTAACATTGGGTGATTGAGTCAATCAAGAGATGAGAAGAATGAAATAATAAACAAGAATTTTCAAAGGGGAGAAAGATATATATAGGTTGTAATTTGGGGATTTCAGGAGAAAAATATTTTAAGGTGCTTCTCGTTAACAAGAAATGCTTGAACCATTCCTTTCATATCTTTCAACAAGTAAGAGTAGTACCCAAGAAAATTTTCAATCAAATAAACACCAATCCAAAGTGCTTCAAATTTCATATGCAAGGATGGTTTTTCTTTTTCTTTGTTCCATAGTAACACCAACTCATCCTTTTGGAAAGCTTTAGTAGATGCACATTGATCAAAGTATTTTTTGATAATATGTTTTTTTTGACTCATTTTTTTCAATTCTTGGGTTCATTTTTCTTCCAAATGTATCAATTGATAATACCTTATTTGGAGGGGGCAAACTTGTGTTATATCCTCATTGTTCACAACATAATCTAGAGAGTTCAATTCAAACTAAATAGGCATATTTTCTTCCTTTCTATATACTAATGTGTATGGTGACAATCGTGTCCTATCCTTTGGAGTGAATCTACTAGCCCATAATGCATCAGTCAATTTCATATGCCAATTCATATGATTTGTATCAATTGTCTTCTTGAGAATTTGGATTAGTAGATTTAGCCAAAATGTTCCCTTGAGGGTAGTAGTTTGATGATTTCTGCATAAGAATACTGTATTCCCCACAAAATTTTGTAAAGTTTGATCCAATGAATATTGATCCATTATTAGTTATAAAATTTTTAGAAACCCAAAATATCGACATGATCCAGGTGGATATCGGTGGCCACCCACCTTTTCTGACTGGTTCAAAACAAATTTCTAGCAATTTTGGTAATTTACTATTTTTAGGAGTTTTTCACTTCCGGAGCCGTTTTGAGGCCCTAAACGATGTTTATTGGGAAAATAGGGAGCAATATGAAAGTTCCTTCAATATTTCCCTCAAAATGAATCTCCTCAATGATACATTTCCAACGGGCTATCATACACCTAAAACAAAGATCATATGCAAAAGTTACGACCCTGGGAAGTTGATGTACTAAGTTACCCAAACGGGGCCCACATGAATTTTGGCGCTTCATCTCCTAGGGTTAGGTTTTTGGATGTCTAGGGTTTTTGGAATTCTTGTTTATTGTAAAAAGGCCTTCAAAGAATCATTGTAATCATATTCTTTCTAATGAGAACAACCATCACATCTCTTCTTAGAGATAAGCTGCCACCATTCCACTAAGCTTGTTTCTGCTACATTTTACAGTTTCAACTTATTTCCTTATTGAATAGAAAACTAGTTTTACTGTATCTTTGTTATTTTGTGTTAAGCACATGTTAATAATCTGTAGTCATTTCTTTCTTCTCATAAAATCTGGATTAGTGGTATCGAAGCGGTCTACTCCTTGTCGTCTTGATGCATGCCCCCAATGAGGTCAGAGTACAAAGAGTTGGGTCTCGAGCTTGTTTCTCTTGAGGAAAAAATCTCTCGCATGCCCAAGAGACCTCTCATGGAAGGAGAAAAGAAATATGACGGGATAAGAGATCCTTTCAAACTGTTGATTGAGGAATCCCTCATGCAACAAAGGAATGAGATGATGGATAGTTTCGCGCAAATCCTTCGGTGGCTACAAACAAGTGACACATCTTCTTTGAGTAGAGGCACCGCCCCCTTCAAGGTAAAAATAAACTTAGATATTCCTATATTTGAAGGTCAGATAGATGTAGATGCTGTAGACAAGTGGTTGAATCTACTAGAAGGGTATTTTCTGTCCATAAGTTTGTGATGTTCTTTTGGGCCAACCTTATTTATGGAAACATCATGTTGTATATGAGTCTAGGCGTCGTAGTGTTATTATTAATTTGAAAATGAAATTGTACAGGATACCCGAGGAAGTCCCACCTAGTGTTATTTCCTTGATCTCTGCCAAGCAATGTCTAAAGGTCATCTCTCAGATGGGGAAGTTTTTCTTCTTCATGATTCTCTCTCAGAATAAGCGAAAGATCATAGCCACATCCAGGGTCTCTACGACCAACCTCTCCACACAGCGGAAACAAGTAGATAAGATCATGGAAGAATACTCAGATATATTCTCCTCACCTACTGGGGTTGTTAAGCCCTAATATTGGCTCATTACCACTTAATTGGGGCATATTAGATTAGTAATGTTATTTTATTTCTGTCGGATTTAGGCCATTAGTTTTAATTTAGATTAGTAATGTTATTTTATTTATGTCGGCTTTAGGCCATTAAACCTCCTAGTCTCCTATATATACCAAGGAGACATTTTCATTTTGAATAATCTTGGACTTGAACAATTAAGTGGGGTAAAAGGAGGTTGCCCCCTCGAAGAGGCTTATTATCTGAAATTATCTCTTTTTCAAGGCATTGAGTACTTTTCCTAAAGTTTTTCTATGCTATATTGATGTTTGGTTCTTAACATATGGTATCAGAGCTCAAGGTCTTGGGGTTTTGCTGCTACATTTGAGACACCGTGGCATTTTCGATATAACTTTGTTTCTACAATGTTTCATAAGGATCGGATTGGAGGGTATTTAGAATACATATCAAGGTACGTTGGGTTAAAAATTCAGCTCCTGAGGCCTTATACTTTCCGAGATACAACTTGTACAAGATCGGGTTCTGGAATCATCCTGAAATGAGTCATTGTGGAATTTTCGCTATAAAAACTTTTCTGTGAGGTTTCAGACCCTGAACTCCAGAGGCCATTTACAGAAATTATAATTGTAGCTGTGGTAAAAAGTTCAGCTTCTGTGTCATCTTAAATTTTTAGATACACCATGTGTAAGATACGGTATTTGACTAGTCCTATTGACTAGTCTCAAGAAGGTGTTCCGGGTAAAACAATCATAACTTATTCCTAGAGTATCCAAATTGTGTGGGACTAGTTGCATTGGATTGTGGACAGTCTGTGGTATTTTGGGTGTGAGTTTCAGAATTTTATATCAATTATTTTGTGCGGGGCATACTATACAAGTGAGATCTCCTGGAAAGGACAAAAACCGGCAAGTTGTGGGGAAGTTACCATAAATTCTAATTGGCACATCCAATTTTGATCAGACCTGTGGAATTACAGAGAAGAAATATAAGAGAAATACATAAAGGAAAGTTTCATACCCAGAAGGTCTGAAACTTGGGAGATACAATAGAAGAAATATTGTCTAGCAGAATCACCTCAAAATCAAGGTTCAAAAGTGATACTCGGCCAACATGCCACCCAAAAAGGGGACTTCTACACCAAATAAGCCTCCAGAAAATCCTACTTGGACTCTTGATGAAGGTGAAGAAATGCGTAGGGACATAAATGAACTACATCTTACTTCACCTTTTGATGAAGGTGAAGAAATGCGTAGGGATTATAAACGAACTACAAAATGAGATGGATTCAATGGAAGCTAAGGTTGATACTAAGATAGATGGTTTAAAAGGGGAGATCATGGAAGCATTGAAAAATTTCATAATAGGGAAGACACCGAAGTGAAATGCATCCCATGAAATTCAAGATGTGACACAAGGAAGGTGAATCAAGAATGGAGAAACTCCAACTTTGGGGTTGAAGACCAACCATGTTCCTAAGATTGACATGAGGAAGTTTGATGGCAAGGACTCCACCACATGGATACTTCGATGGAGCAATTCTTTGATCTCCATAATGTTACATACACAAAAGGTACAAATTTCTTTATTATATTTAGGAACCTATAATCAATTTGTTTGGTATCGATGGCTTGTTCTCGCAAATGACTGGGTCACTTTGACAATGTTCACGGAAGAAATGATATCACACTATGAGGATACAAGGAGCAATACCTTCTTTTAGCCAATTGATAAATCTCACAAAAGGGTTCGAAGCATCGAGCACATTGAGAACTTCCAAAGATTGAATATAAAGGTAAATCATATTCCGTGATGAGCACTTGATTGATGCATTTAAACTTAAAGGATAACATCTACCATGAGGTTTTCCTTTGGGGACCCAAATCATTAGAGAATGCATTTAAGGTGGCAGAAATGTTGAAAGTGAACATGGCTATGGCTAATAGGAAGGACCTATCCTAACATCTATAGAGAAATAATGCCTTCCTAAACACCTCAACCTACAAGGTTGACACACACCTCTCAACAATTAGGCGGAAAGAAAAGCAAAAGGTTTTATGCTTTAATTCAGACAACAAGTACGTATGGGACATAAGTGTGGTGAGAAGAACACCCTGTTATAGATTGTGAAGAGGAAGAAGAACAAGAACAAGAACAAGAACCATATCTGAAGATGAAAAATGTGCTTCATTTCTTCCTCAATATTGACTTCACGATATCGCGGCAATGCATTGGTTGGAATTAATACTCCTCAAACCTCAAGATCAAAGGATACATCAAAAGAAAAGGTAATAGTCCTAATTCATTCCGGCAGATCATAATTTCATTCACCATAAATTAGCCAAAGATCTCAATTGCTTTTGTATATCCAGCCAGAGTTTCATGTAATGATTGCAGATGGAGGAACTATCAATTGCTTTAGAAAATGCAAGATCAATCTTAATATGGGGAATATGTAATGAAGAACTAATGATTGCTATACCCATGGTGGTGCAGACAGGGAATTAGAACTAATGGTTACAACTATCGGGAACAATTTGGCTTTAATTTTCAAGAACTTTCAAGAAATTTTGACAGCTGAAAGAAATTGAGTTGATAGGTATCACATGGAAGCCCTGTATGTGATAAGCTCCAATGCGATGACAAAATTATTGAAAAAGGCATCAAGGCATTATTGCACAACTATGCTCACTAGATGTTCAAACATCTAAGACATCCATTCCCAAGATCTCCAAAAGGATCATTGATACATTCCAAAGTATTTGAAGATATTCTTAAAGTTGTCTCCCACCCACTTAAATCATGATCATGAAATTCACCTAATTCCTGGAGTGTTCCTCCTAACATCAGCCACGATACCCTATGGGCCAAAAGAGTGAAATTGAGCGCATGGTTGAAGAAATGTTAGAGGTCGGCATTGATAGGACCTAGCCAAAGTTCTTACCTCAAGACCTGCTGGTAATGGTATTCAAGAAAGATAACTCATGCATGCATGTGTCCGCATTGAGATTATAGAGAGCCCAACAAGATCACTATTAAAGATAAGTTTCTATTCGATTGATGAATTGTTTGATGAACAACATGGAGCAATCTATTTCACAAAATTGGACTGCCTGCGGTATCATCAGATCGTAATGAAGGAAGAAGATATCCCAAAACAACATTCCAAACCTAAGGAAGGCTATTATGAATTTTGGTCATGTCAAGCTTTCATTTTACAAATGCACCTTCCATTCCAATGGTTGATGAATTCCATTTCAAGCCCTTCCTTCGAAAAATTTGTGTTAGTATTTTTTTGATGATACTAATCTATAGCAAAATTTGGGAAGATCATGTGCACATGTTGACAAGGTGCTACAACTACTAAAGGAGCAACAACTATATGCTAAAACCATCCAAATGTTTCTTTGGAGTAAAAGAGGTAGAGATTTGGGTCATATTGTACCTCGAAGGTTTCAAGGTAGACCCTAACAAGATTAAGGCCATGATGGACTGACGATTCCCAAAAACATTAAAAAATCTTAGAGGATTTTGGTTTGACAGGTTAATAGCAAGTTTGTTCGTAACTATGGAAGAATAGCGCATTCCTTTAACCACACTAACTAAGAAGGATGCATTTTCATGGACTCAGAGGCAACTAAAGATTTGAACAACTTTAAAGAGGTGATGTACAACTCCTGTCTTGACCACCTACTCAAAAAAAACCTTTATTGTGGAATGTGATGCCTCAGAAATGGAATTGGTGCCATCCTAATACAAGAAGGAAGGCTGCCCCCGGCTTTGAGAAAGTTCCACTCACTCAAGGGAAGGGATTCTATACAACCCATTTTATGAGAAGGAAATGATGGCAATACTACATGCATTGAGAGTAACATGCCCTTACCTAATTCCAGAGGGCACTTCTCCAAGGTCGGGGGTAAAATAGATCATGATAGTTCGAAGTACTTCGAACAAAGATATACTATCTTCGTAAGAACAACAAAAATGGGTAAACTAAATATTGGGCCATGATTTTGAAATCATCTATAAAAAGGGGAAGAACAAGGTTGTGGCGATGCACTCTCTCCAAGAAAGGATGAAGATGTTGAGGTTCTTTAGTTATTATCTCGACCATCCAACCCGATTGATAATAGAAGCAAGTGATGAATGGAAAACATTTAAAAAAGTGTGGACTCTCATTCAAAGGTTGCGTAGGATTCCAAAGACATCATACATTTTACATGGAAAAACGATTCACCATGGTACAAATATCAATTCTATATTTATGTAAGAACTCCCAACTCAAACAAAGGTACTATTGAATTGCACACCTCTCCAATAAGGGGAGGGCACTGTGATTTTGAAACCTACCATAGAGTCAAGAAGGATTTTTTTAGATGGCCTTAAAACTAATGTTCAAAGGTTTGTAAGTGAATGTGTGGTTTTCCCAACAAAATAAGGTGGAAACAATTAAGACCCCTGTGTCTTTACAACCATTATCCATCCCAAGTCACTGAGGAGGTTTCCATGGATTTCATCACAGTGGTTACCAAAAGTCCTAAGGAAAGAGGCCATCATAGTGATTGTTGACAGACTGACCATGCATGCACACTTTTGTGCACTCTCTCATCCCTTCAAAGCTAGTACAATTTGCACCGCATTCATGGAGACACCAGTGCCAAGTATAGCAGCCCAAAGATTATTGTAAGTGACAGAGATCCCATTCAATCGACATTTTGGACATAATTATTTTCTCTTGTTTGGGTACTCAATTGGCTCCATAGCTCATCCTATCATCCTCAATTCTGATGGACAAACTGAGATAGTGAACAAATGTCCTGAAGGCTACCTTCGTTGTTTTGTCTCCTATAAACAAACACAATGGTTCAAATATTACCCGGCACGAATGGTGGTATAACACTTCCTTTTCACACTCCAAACAAAAATGACATCATTTATGGCACTTCATGGATACTCAATTCCTCCTTCCATCACTTCTTCTAAAAGAAAAATCTAAGGTTCAAGAAGCAGAAGTTATCAAGCACGAGAATCAACAACAAATTCTCCAAATATTAAAAGGACAACCCGACCATGGCACATAATCGATGAAACAACAAGCGCATCAACATCAGAGGGAAAGAAGTTTTGAAGTAGGGATTGGGTATTTTAAGACTACAACCATACAAACAGATGTCCCTCAAGCCAAGAAGGATAATAAATTCATCACCAAAGTACTATGGCCCTTATAAGGTGTGTTGCAAAAGATTGGTACTATGGCATACAAATTGAGTCATTTTCACATCCTCAATGCAGAAAGTACAATCTGGCCCATGTTCTTCATGCTTAAAGAAGGTTATAGGCTACAATATCCCAGTTCAAACTATAAATCTTTTAACTTAACGAGAATGAAAATCATATTGTATCCTTAAGCCATCACTGACACAAAACTCACCAACTAAGGAATAGATCCATTTCAAAGTATTCATTAAATGGAGGAAACTAATCACCAAGATTCCAATTCTGGGAAGATGAGCCTTTATATAGAAGCATCCAGAGTTACCAAGCATTGCAGACAACACTTCTCTCAAGGAGGGTATGTTAAGTCTCTAATATTGGCCTAATACCACTTAATTGGGGCATATGATTATTAAAATGTTATTTTATTTATGTCGGCTTTAGGCCATTAGTTGTAATTTAGATTAGTAATGCTATTTTATTTATGTCGGCTTTAGGCCATTAAACCTCCTAGTCTCCTATATATACGAAGGAGACATTTTCATTTTGAATCATCTTGGACTTGAAAAATTAAGTGCGGTAAAAGGAGGTTGCCCCCTCGAAGAGGCTTATTATATTAAATTATCTCTTTTTCAAGGCGTTGAGTACTTTTCCTGAGGTTTTTCTATGGTATATTGATGTTTGTTTCTTAACAGGGGTACCTCTGCACTGCTAGGTCAAGCACCCCATCAACCTGACCCCCGACGTACCGCTGCCCAATGGGCCAGTCTATCACCGCTCTTTGTTAGAGAATGAGGAGATCAAGTGACAGATCGAAGAACTTATCCATAAGGGGCACATCCATCCCAATTCATCACCTTGTGGGAGCCCAATCGTGCTGGTACAAAAGAAAGATTGAACCTGGTGACTCTGCATTGATTACCGAGCTCTGAATAAAATCACAGTCAGAAACTAGTACCCGATTCCCTGAATCGATGACCTCCTTGATCAAATCACGGGGGCCAAATACTTCAATAAGATTGATCTGAAGTCTGGCTACCACCAGGTCCTGATTGAACATACATATGTATGCAAGACCACCTTCAAGTAAAAGGAAGGCCCTTTTGAATGGTTGGTCATGCCCTTTGGTTTGACATATGCTCCAACCACTTTCATGAGGATGATAGATGATATCTTGTGACCATTCACCAATAATTTTGTAGTGGTGTATCTAGATGACGTTCTCATTTACAACAAGACTTGGGTCGACCACTTGCAACATATTCAGCAGGTTCTGCACACCCTGTGGCAGCACAAGCTATATGCCAACTTGGAAAAATGTTTCTTCGGCATGGACAGGGTCCATTACCTGGGCTACATCATTGACCAACATGGAGTACATGTGGATCTAGCCAAGATCCAAGTCATCCGTGACTGGCTAGCCTCAACCACACTCACTGAGCTTTGGAGCTTCTTGGGCCTTTCCAATTTCTATCACAAGTTCATGTTGGGATTATCCCATATTGCATGGGTCCTCATCCAAATAGCCAAGGGTGGTGGTAAGGAAAAATTTGCGTGGGGGAGGTCCCAACAACAAGTGTTCGATTATTTGAAGAAATGCTTGTGTTCAGCCCTAGTACTTTCACTACCATACTTGCAAAAACCCTTTGAGATCAAGATATATGCTTCAGACTATGATGTGGGCACCGTTCTCACTCAACACGACCACCCTATGGCCTATCATAGTGAGACACTATCAGATGTTGTCTGTAAGTACCCTACTTACGAAAAATAAATGTACTCCATTATGAAATCCTACCGCCAGTGGAGACATTACATTATTGGGAAGGAGACAGTAATCCACACAATCATAAGCCACTGCAGTTCATGTAGACATAAGGAAAATTGAAGAATAACCACCATCAAAAGTGGTCCACATACTTGCAGCAATTCCACCTCAACATCAAGTATAAAACATGAAGCACCAATCGTGTTGCTCATTGCCTCAGTAGACCGCCAGTTGCAACACTCACCATGGTGCTAGACTCTTGCAGACATGAGACCTCTAGATGGCCCCAACTTTATGAGACAGACCTGGACTTTTCCACCACCTACCAAATGTTGGGTGCAAATGTGGTTGTCGATAATTTCCATCTTTAGAATGGGTTGTTGTGTCATCTGGTCCATATCTGTGTTCCATCAAGCGAGCAAGCAAAGATGATTTGGGAAGCCAACTACAGTCAGGTGGCAGGACACTTCAATGTCGAAATGACAGTGGCGATGCTACAGAAACATTTCTACTGGCCGAAACTTCGACATGAGGTCATCAAGTATATCAGGTCTTGCACTGCCTGCGTTATTGCCAAATCGAACACTAAGAAACAGGGCCTGTACACCCCTCTTCCTACTCTTGACAGGCCATGGGAATCCATCTCAATGGACTACATGTTGGGCCTCCCATCCACCAAGTGGGGAAATGACTATGCTTTTGTGGTTTTTGATCGCTTTTCTAAGATGCTGATTCTAGTTTCCTGCAAGAAGAACATCACAGTAGAGGCCAATGCAAAGCTCTTATTTGAACGATTCTAGGTACATTTTGGAATCCCAAAAACCATTGTCTCAGATTGAGACAGTCGATTTCTCAGCACATTTTGGTCAAGCCTCTGGTCACTGTTGGACACCAAGCTCACCAAATCCACGGCCTTACACCCCCAAACAGATGGCCAAACCGAGGTCGTAAAATGAATGATTGTGCATATCCTTCGCATGTATAATTCAAAGAAACCTCACACATGGGATGAGAGCATTCCCTATGTCCAACATAGCTACAATCGAGCCCTGCATAGCTCAACCAACCAAAACCCCTTTCAGGTGGGGTTGGGATTCCAACCATTGGGTCCCATAGATGTTGCACTTCCCCTTGCGGTCATCTCCTGCTCCAACTGAAGCTGACAAAGCCACCTGGTTCATTGAGAAGATCCAACACATCCGCCAATAGGTTCAGGATATCCTACAAAAGTCGAATGACAAGTACAAGAAGCACCATGATCAACATCGGGTGCCACATAAGTTTCAGGTGGGCGACAAAGTTTGGTTGCACTTGCAGAAATAATGCCTTACAGGACCCCATCAAAAGCTTCGCCCACTCCATTATGGGATGTACACCATCACCAATATCATGGGGGATAATTCTTTTGAGCTCAATGTTCCTCCTTTCCTTGGCCTGCACCCAGTGTTCAACATGGATCTCCTTCACCCTTATTTCCCACCATTATTGGAAACCTCAGAAGTAGCAGAAAAACTAACACCAACAGATCTCAACCTCGACTGCATACAATAGGCATCTAGTGATTAGATTGTAGACACACTTATCAAGGTCACTTGACAACAAAGGATCTAGCTTTATCGATTTGTCAAAGCAGGGCAACTCCTGCACCAAGGCAAGTGGCTCACCCAGGGCCAAATTTAGCAGAAATTTCCTCATCGGATGGGGGAAATCAACACAATGGAGACCATTTATTTCTAATTAGGGAGTATTGATCCATGTGGATATTGGTGGCCACCCACCTTTTCCAATTGGTTCAAAACAATTTTCTGACAATTTTGGTAATTTACTATTTTTAACAGTTTTTTTTTCACTTCCGGAGCCGTTTTGAGGCCCTAAACGATATTTTTTGGGAAAATAGGGAGAAATATTAAGCTTCCTTCCATATTATCCCAAAAATGAATCCTCTTGACGATACCTTTCCAATGGGATATCATACTCCTAAAATAAAGATCGTATGCAAAAGTTACGACCCCAGGAATTTGATGTACTAAGTTACCCCAATGGGGCCCACATGGCTTTTGGCGCTTCATCTCCTAGGGTTAGGTTTTTGGAAGTCTAGGGTTTTTGGCATTCCTGTTTATTGTAAAAATGCCTTCAGAGCCTCATTGTAATCATCTTCTTGCGAATGAGTGCAACCGTCACATCTCTTCTAAGAGATAAGTCGCCACCATTCCAACAAGCTTGTTTCCGCTACATTTTCAGTTTCAACTTATTTACTTATTGAATAGAAAACCAATTTTATTGTATCTCTGTTATTTTTTGTTAAGCACCTGCTAATAACCTGTAGTCTTTTCATATTTCTAGTGAAATCCAGATCATGACATGATATTATCTTTGAGGAAAATAATCAATTGTTCAGAATAGATCTTTTTCAAATCTACAACTTCTTTCCATTTTGTAAAATAGTCAGTTCTAGTGAGGATATATGAATGATCTTTACTGCATTTGGGATTATTATTCTAATAAAGTTGGCACCCTATTGTGAAAAATTCTCTTCAATCAATATGGGTTACAATTACATTGTTTCTTTCTTCCTTTTACTTGAAAAATTATGGCAAGAGATACATTTTTTGATTTTTGAGTAAGAGTCTTTAAATATGGTTGGACAATAATAACCTTCTCTCATGATTCTATGAGTAGTTGTTGTGGGTGCAACATGTCCTCCACAAATTCCTTCATGGAATTCTTGTCATACTTTTTGTGCCTTAGAGAAATCGATGCATCTCAATAAAATCCCATCAAAATTCCTCTGAAATAAAACTTCATCAAATAATACATATTCATTGACCTTCATTTTTAATGATCTTCTTTCTTTGGAAGACATTCCAATAGGGAACTGCCCAGACTTCAAGTAAAATATTATATTTGTATACCATTCATATGTTGACAAGGATTACCCTAATGAAGTTGATATATATTTATTTCTACATCAATTATCATCATTAATTTATACAATCCTTGTCCTTTTACTTCCCTTAAAGGCTTGATTTCAATATCATACTCCTGGATTTTAGAAAGCCAATTTGTCCATTTTCCTTGTCTAAGTTGTTGATTTAGAAACATCTTTACTAGAGAGGTTGAGACATAAGCTATTACATGAGAAGACAAAATATAGGTTTTGAAATGTGATACTTCTTTAAGCAAAGAGATGGATTTCTTTTCTATTTATGAGTATTTAAATTCATAATAATGTAATGTGTTACTCATAAAACTGATTGGTAGTTCTTATCCCTTTGAATTCCTCTGTGTTAATATAGAAACAACAATTTGTTATGAGGAAAATGAACACAATATGAAATATTTATCAAAGTTTGGGATGACAAGGATTGGAGCAGTAGTGACTGCATTCTTTATTTTTGTAAATGTTGCTTGAATCTCTGTAGTCCATTCAAATTTTTGGTCTTTCTTCAACAATTTTTTGATTGGATTTACAATTGTATCATAGTATGGGACAAATATTCATATAAATTTTATTTTTGCAAAGAAGCATTGTACTCCCTTTTTAGATGTTGGAGGATTCAAACCATTGATGTTTTAATTCTTTCAGGGTCTATGTATATTCCTTCTTTTCTCACTATATGACCGAAAATTTTTCCTTCTGATACTACAAATACAAATTTATTAGGATTTAAGGATGTTCCATACATTATGCAATTCTCTTCCCTTAGTTTTGAATGAATAGTCAAATCATCTTTATAAACTACCATAAATTTTCCAATCAAATATTTAAAAGCATTGTCCATTACCCTTTGAAAAGTCACACCAACATTTTTCAACCCACAAGGCATGCGAATATAATAATAAGTCTACCATGGTGTAACAAAGGTGGTCTTGGGCCTATCCTCCTCACCAACAAGCACTTGGTTATATCCAGAAAAACCATCTAGCATCGACATTAAAGAAAAACTAGTGACCTATTGTAATAACATCTCCATATTTGGGAGAGGGTAGTTATCTTTAATGCTTGGTCGGTTGAGATCTCTGAAGTCAACACAAAGATGAATTTCTCTATTATTTTTTCTAACTACAACATGATTTTAAATCCATTATGAATGTCTATTTGCAAAAATTATGCCAACCTTGTTCAATTTTTCCAACCCCAATTTTACCAAGGGATTCAATTTGGGATTTATCATTCTTAATTTTTTATTAACAATCCTTGGTTCCTCTTTGAGCAATACAATATGTTGGACGATAGAATTTTCATATTCCTTCAAATCATCATAAATCCAAGAAAAAATGTCTTGGAATTCCTTGAGTAGTGAAGTATATTGATAAATTTCTCCAATTGTACAACTAGTAGCAATATTTAAACACTTTGGAGAATCAAGAGTACCGATGTTTATTTGTTGTCTCTTGAAACTTCCTAATATATGACTCTTCTTTTGGATCAAATATTTTTGTTTTGTTATATATTGTAAAAAGAGATTCCAAATTGACACAATCCTTAGTAAAAACTACACTACTTTGATCAATAAGTTCTTTGAAAAAATCTTGGTTTTCTTCTGAATCATTTAATAACATTGAATCCCGATCTCTGATGAAATTTGAAATATGTTCATAATTTTTAAACAATTGAAAATATTACTGATTATTAGGTATTGAATGCCAAAAAATTCTTTTAACATGAAATATACTTTGATTTTGGGAATCGTGTTAAATGAAAAGAGATGCATCTACTGCCAATGAGTTAGATTTTTTATTATTTTCTCTAGGAATGAAAGAGATATTGAAAGAACTAAATATTATCAAGTAGAAGTAAAAAATATAAAAAACATCTCTTTCATTCCTCAAGAAAATAATAAAAAATCTAATATGAAGCATTGATCCAAGGAATGATTCTCTCTCCAGATAGTGGCATCCCATTACATCCCACTTCAAGCACTTCCTTCATTGATAGTGGCATGATGTTGTTAGTGGCTCGACTATCAACCAAACAATTATGTAATGTAAAATCATGATTTTATATGGATATGTAAAATGGTGGGACTTTACCCCTTGTACTTACTAATGAAACATTTTGTTGTTGCCTTGAATTTATGAAAGTGGCTTCTATTCTTGAGTTTGTTTCATCTAGTATATTCAAAAACAAATTTTCATTGTTGAGATATCTTAACCACCTCCATAAATGGTAAGCTAATTTTGAGCTTGTCTATGTCATCAACCAGATTATAAATCATTTGTAGTATATATATATTTTTTATTGACAACTGGCTGTTGTTTTTCTATTTCTAGAGCATTAACTTTCGGTTTCTATTTTTCAGGTTGTTCCCTTTTCTTGGATTTATTTATTTGTGCATTAGTATGGACAACATTATATGAATAGTTGGTATCTTATTTCTCATCAAAAATGTAAAAAGATGATGTACCCTCATCCATTTGTATTGATTCTAAAACTTCATCCTGGTTTACATATGCTCATTGACCAAAATTTTCAAAATTTTCTTCTTCTACAACTTCTTCAAGCACAACAACATTAGGATTTGGCACTCTCTGTGTTTTTGGTCTATGTTTCTTTTAACTTATCATTTATTATTCTTTGATATTGTAATGGATATTATATTTTTGTAGCTCATAACTACTTTTTCATTGGCGGTGCCCAATATGTAGAAGTGACTAAGCATATTTCTCTCTAGTGACTTTATAAAGTGCTTTATAAAGTGACTTTATAAAGTGATTTTATAAAGTCAAGTTGAGCCTTTTAATATATAATGTGTAAAATGTGAATTTATGAATTTAGAGTCACTGAAGTGATTTAAGTGAACTCAATTGAAGATTAAGTCACGATCATTGATCTCATGAGGGAAAGATATAATCTTGATCACCTATCTCATTAGAAGACCAAGGGTTATGGAAGCTACTCATTAATGAGTAATAAAAGGAGCATTAGAGGAGAGGTGGGGCACACATTTTGAGGAGAGATTGAGTGGAAATTGAAGAGGCACAATTTTCAAGAGAGAGCTTGAGTTAACGAAAAGAGTAGCAACAAAAGAGGATTGACTCACATCCCATGGACATTTTAACATTAAATATATAGAAGTATTGTACAACACCTGAAGGTGGGTGGTACAACATTTATTGTCGATTGTACAGCTGGGTTAAGGCATAAAAATTGAGGCAACCTGACTACTGATGTTTTTCATGATTTTTGAGGTGTTTTGGTTGAGAGAAAACAATACATCAGAGTATTGTATCATATAGTCAGTTCTGGTCATGCAAATCATAGAAAATGAGACAACAAATCTCGGTAGAGAATCTAACGTGTTGATGGGATGATTTTGTGAGATAAGTGTTGTGTATTTAATGCTTATATAAATTGTTGTTGTAAACTCATAATTTTCCCTTGATCTCAATAAGAAGAATCTCCTTGACTGGTTTTCCCCTTGTGGGTTTTTCTAGGGGCATTGCCTAGAATTTTTCTATGTCAAATGTGGTGAATGTTTATGTTGTTCATTTATATTTTTGCTGCTATATTTTCAAATATTAGTCATTCTGTGTTTCTACTCATAAAGTACAGTAGTTTAAGAACGTCTTTATTGGAGGTTGAAATTTGTGTGTTGACTAAGTTTTTTTCTGCATTATTTAAACATGGTATTAGAGCAGGAATTCTGAGGTTCATTAGACAAGATATTTGGCACTTGATTTGCAGTGAGTGGAGAGGGTTTTTCCTAGAATAAGGAATGGGAAGATTTGAGTTTTAGTTGATAATTTCATGGCTATTGGATTGATTTTAGAAGATAGGTTGGATGGGGAAACAAACTTTATTCCTTGGAAGGAAATGATGGTTTTTTTTCTAGAGGAATTTGAGTAATGGGACATTGTGAACAACACACAAAAGAATCAAATCATTGTTCCTATGGATGAAAATCGTTTGGAATCTTTCTATAAGAATAATGTTAAGGCAATGATGATTTTTCTTTATGAAGTCAAGGACCATGTTATTGCCCATATTGTAGGTAAATAAAATTCCTTCAAGATGTGGGCATATTTGAGCAAGATATACCAAATTTCCAATGAGAATAAGAAGATGGTATTAAGAGAGAAGCCGAAAAACATAAAGATGACTGAGATTGGAAAAGTGTCCTCATATATCACATGAATCACTCAAGTTCGTAACGAAGTTGGTGCAGTTGGAGAGGTCATGTCACATGGAGAAATGGTTAGGACTGTTCTGAATGGTTTTTTGGAGAAGCAGAACACCTTTGTTAAATGTGTAATCTACAGGGAGAAGAGTCCCAACTGGGAGATATTGTGGAAAGAATTCATACATGAAGGTGAGGGGGATATTTGTAGCAGACAGTCAAAGGGTGAGGAAAATGAGGAGAATGTTTCCATCTTAGCAAAGAAAAAGGAAAATAAAGCTATAGTAGGGGAGAAGTCCTCTCATGGTAGGAAGAAGGACAAGAAAAATGTGAAATTATTTTCATGTCATGAGATGGGGAATTATGTAGGCCAATGACTAAACAAGAAGAGAAGAAAGAAGAATGTCGAGACAACACCATCAATAGAAGTGAAGGAGTTCATGAAAACATTTGAGAAGTGTTTTTCTCTGATGGATTGTCTTGCAGGCATTGGTTTCCTAGGGTGTACACGTACTCTTGCATGGTTCTTGGACAACAAAGCTTCTTGGAACATGACGAGGATGAAGTCTATATTCCTCTGTTTTTCAAAGATCGACTAGATAGTTATGTGGGGTGTGGGGTTAGCACCAAACATGTTCTATATGTGAAGGGAGTGGGAAGTGTATCTGGAGTTGGACAAGGTATTATATGTTCCTGAACTACTAGTGGAATTTCTCTCTATGTCATATTTTGAGATAGATGCACGTGGGATTGTGTTCTCTCAAGGACTGGCGTACGTACTTGCAGAGAGAATTTCTTCTGACCCAAGTGTGTTGCTTGGTGTCCAGTTGGAGAGATTGTACATAGTGCTTAGTTAGCCTGTAGTTGGATCCAATGGGTGGCTAGAGCTTGATTCTGATAGTGGTGAGGCTTCAAAGAGAGGACCTTGGATGAGTATGTCCCTT
Source organism: Picea sitchensis (assembly GCA_010110895.2). Classification (NCBI taxonomy): domain Eukaryota; kingdom Viridiplantae; phylum Streptophyta; class Pinopsida; order Pinales; family Pinaceae; genus Picea; species Picea sitchensis. The sequence goes on from SNQJ01S0034944.1 coordinate 54,466, forward strand.
ATTCAGAGTTCAATGTAGGTAGATGGATATGCTTCTAATTTAGAGGGAGAAGAGGCTTCTAGTGCAAAGGGAGGGGCTGCAGCAGTAGAGGACATGACAGGGTTGGAGACAGATCTAGGTGGAGGTTCCATAAGTATCTCCCTCACTAAGAGGGAGTGATGGATTTACTTCTATATTAGAATCTCCTAGAATGTAGAAGTGAACAATCATATTTCTCTCTAGTGACTTTATAAAGTGTTTTATAAATTCAAGTTGATCCTTTTAATATTTAATGGGTTAAAAGTGACTTTATGAATTTTGGGCCACTTAAGTGATTTAAGTGAAATCAACAGATGATGAAGTCATGATCATTGATCTCATGAGGGAAAGATCAAATATTGACAATATATCTCATTAAAATACCAAGGGTTAGGGAGGTTACTCACTAATGAGTATTAAAAGGAGCACTAGAGGAGAGGTGGGGCACATCTTTTGAGGAGAGATTGAGTGAAAGTTGAATAGGCATGATTTCCAAGACAGATATTGAAATAAGGGAAAGAGTGGCAACAAAGGAGGATTGGCATGCATCCCAAAGATATTTCAACATTAAATATAAAGAAGTATCATACAACAACTGAAGGTGGGTCGTACAATATTTATTGTTGGTCATACAACTGGGTTAAGGAAAAGAAGTCAAGAAATCCTTACTGTTGATGTTTGGCATGATTTGTGAGGTTTTTCTACTGAGAGAAAACCGTACATAAAATTACTATACCATACAATTAGTTCTAGGAACACAAATAGAGGTTGTCTGCTAGTTTTTATATTGTATCATTTCATACAGTTACACAAAAAATGAGACAACAAATCCTGGCATAGAAACTGAAGTGTTGTTGGGATGATTTTGTAAGACAAGTGTTGTGTATTTAATGTTGATATAAATTTCTACTGTAAACTCAAAATTTTCTCTTGAGCTCAACAAGAAGAATATCCTTGATTAGTTTTCCCCTTGTGGTTTTTTCTAGGGGCATTGCCCACAATTTTTTTGTGTCAAATGTGGTTAATGTTTCTATTGTTCATTTATGTTTTTGCTGCTATATTTTCATATCTTAGTCATTCTATGTTTGTGCTCATAAAGTACAATAGTTTACTGAAGTCTTTATTGGAGGTTGAAATTTGTGTGTTGAATAAGTGTTTGTCTGAGTTATTTCAACAATGGGACTTTTATATTTGGATTTGGTGGAACAAGATTTTCATCTCTTTTAAGTCTAGAAATTTTGTTCTACATTTGTATAATTTTTTTCTCAATTCAACCATCTCTATTTTTTTTTCTTGTTTCTTGGGAAGGTGCAAGACTGTTTATGAAATTACGGGGAACCCCTTGGAGAATTACTTCCCCAGTTTCTTGATTCTCATTACTTATTGAAGTAGATGAACCCTAAGGTGATATGGAGAGAGTGACCATTTCTCTTTATACATTTCCAAGAATGATCTCAGGATCATCATTGGTATTCAATGTATACTCTTCCATTTCTATTTCCTTTTGAATTGTTGCATGTCGATCATTTATTTGTGAAGCTCTAATTGCATAATTTACATTCTAAGGCATGCCATTATAAAATATGAATATAGCATACTCATTTGGGAATTGGGATTATGGGATATGATTCAAAGTCTTAAATAATCACAAGTTGAATTCTTTGATTCTTTCTCCTTTCTTGATATGGATTTGAGTAAATTGAGTAAGTAAAGTATGATATGCAATGGGGGGCACATACATAGTCATAAAATTATTTTCTAAATAATAAAATGATCCAATTGAATTAGCTAGGAGAGACATATACCATTCATAATTTGGACCTATCAAGGTTTGTAGAAAGACTCTGACCATCACAACATCATGTTCAATCAAATGTTTATCACAAACATTCAATAATTGATCCATATGTCTTTTTGGATCCATGATTCCATCACCTGAAAAAATAGGTAGAACTCCTTGAGGGAGGGTTGGTAATGTATGTTGTTCTCCATGCAGATTAAGTGGGATAGACTTGGCCCTTCTTGTTGGAATTCTTTGTCCATCATTTATTTCTATTTATTCATTAGGAACTTCATTTATTTCTTCTCGATCCCCCATGATTAGGGTTTCACTTTTTTTTTGATTTCGATCCTTGACCAACTTCGTGAAGATGAAGCTTCCTTCTTTTAATTCTTATTATTGTACTATAACTCAAATTTAATACAAAATAAATTATTTAAATAATAAATTTAATGGATAAATTAGAAGTGGGTTAACCCTAAAATAAGGAAAGTGGGCAAAGTGACCTAGAAGATGTTTTTAAGGAAGCTACTTGGAGAGTATAAATAAGAGGCAATGATATCTCATTTAGATCACACTTGAGCATATTGAATATCTAAAGGTTTTTGAGGTAACCAAAGGATATCTAAGCCAAATTTCAGAGGGAAGGTGAAGAAAAGAAGGCCAAAATTCAAGGGAGGATAAATTCTTTTGATGATGCTTTCTAAGGGGTTTCGGGTAAAAACGTCATAACTTCTTGATAATAGATCCAGGTTCAGTAATACCAAATGTGTTGGTTAGATTACAATTTTTAGTATTCTGTGTAACAATTTCAGATTGATTCAACAAATATTTTGTGTAGGGCACGCTCTACAAGGTCGCTCTCTAGAATAAGCCAAAATTCAACAAGGTACGCCATTTTTTCTATAACTCCTTTTCTGAAAGGTTCCAAGTAGTGAAACCTGGAGGAATTGCATAAAACACATTGAAGAAAATTGTATATCATTTTTATATCTTTATTCATTACAGATACAAAGTTATTATTATTTCAAGTTAGGGTTGTTGATTAATCCAAAACTAGTCATGTGAGACTAAATAAAAGTTTGATGAAAATGCTAGTCTCTTGTTGTTAAAGATAAGGAAGGATTGTAGGAATGTGATCATATACACTAGGTCTATTACAGAGTTACAAATCATAATCGGATGATGAAATTGATGAGGGATTTTGGTTAAGGTACACATGGTTGAGACAATTAGTTAATAAGTTGGAACATACATGAGGTGTATAGTTGATGATGTTGGTACATATTGATGAGTCATAGTTGTTGAGTAGTTGACACATGATTGGTACATACTTGGTACATGGTTGGATGCACTTGTTTATGGTACAGGTTGATCACAGGTTGTTTTGTACAGGTTGATGCATAGTTGATGCACTTGTTTATGGTACAGGTTGATTACAGGTTGAGGTACAATTTGATGCATGGTTCAGGTTTATTGGTACAAGTTTACAATGGTATATATCACAATGATAGTGTGACAATGGTTCTATCATTATACTTCTACTTCAGGGTGGTTGGACGGGGCAAGGACATGTGGTTGTAGCCAACTTCTAGTTGTAGTCGAAGAACATAGGGGGTTGTAGCCTCCTTTTGGTTGTAGCCAGAGAATTGGGGAGTTGGAGATTCCCTTAGGTTGTAGCCTGAGAAAATAGGGGGTTGGAGACTCCTTCCAGTTGCAGTTGGAAAAAAAGGGAAGTTGGTGCTTCCAATGATTGTAATTCTTCAAGACATATAAGAAAAAGGATTCCGTGGTTTTCTCCCGCTTTCAGTTTCCACGCAAAACATTGGTGTACTATGTATGTGTATGATTGTTCATTTGTTTATTTCTCATTATTGGATGATAATTCTACATTGATATAACACTTGGATTATTTGGTTAAAAAGTATTATAATTTCTTTACTATTGATTCACCCCCCCTCTCAGTAATCCAACAGTTAACACCAAATCATACATTTGATGCACAATAGTTACCTGATTTATGAGTCCCACTTGTAACTGAGGTTGAGTTGGTTTTGGTTGAGTCATTAAAATCCTGGTATGTGAAACCGTCCTTTTGTTCTCCCTAGTGGAGTCACCAAAAATGTTGATGTTCACATTGTTCAAAATATTAACAACAACTTTACAAGGATAAAATCCCCCTACATTTTTAAAGAGATGGTGCTCCTTTATTATTGCTAAAATGAATTATGAAAATAAAGTTTAATATAAAAGGTATAATAAAAAAATAAAGGTTCCTAAGAAAAGGACCAGGAACTTATTCAAAACATAAATATGATATGTTTATAGTATTATACATTCCTTTAATTGTTTTAAATGGAATGCGGAAGGAAAATCCTCTTTTTTTTCTTTGAAATTCACTAGGACCTAAAATTTTTACACTAAAAGTACATATATCTCCTTTATAAAATTCTTCATTATTTTCTTGGTGTTCTTCAAGATACTACCTAAAGTGTGTACTTCTCAAGCCTAAAGAGACAAAAATGTTTTCCAACTCCCAAGTTTAAAGAATCAAGGGCATTCTCTTTTGGATGTTTTCACCGACATATCTCCTGATAACAACTAGAAAAACTTGATGTTCCTAATAATGTCATGTGGGTTAAAAATAACTATTTAGGGTCAAAACCATTGATCTCATTTGTTTGCTTGATATTGAATAAATCAAATTGAGTTGATATTTCATCAAGATGGGCAATTCTTGTTACAATTATTTCCCCAATTTTCCATGGTAATGGGATGAATTGTTTTTTCCTCTTTTTATTAAAAAAGTGATCCCAAAATTTTTATTGTTTACATATATCAACTATTAATATTCTATCAGAAACATAGTATGGTAGGTATGAAGGTTTCTCATATGAACAATAGAATCTGATAATACAAAAAATTTCTATGGATTCAAAGCTTCTTTTTCTGGATGAGAAAGATGCAACCTCCAGTGATAATATTTATGTAGTAGGTCCACAATTTAACTTTTTGAAAGAAGAGATAAAACCATTGTGTGTTGATACTGAGAGGGGTGGTGAATTAGCATCGAGTAAAATTTATCACATTTTAAACTTTAACTTTTCAATAAAATAAATGCATTCCAATAAACAATAAAGAGCACATGAAGCAATACACAGTGCACAACAGATTTACATGGAAATCCACAAATTTTTTTCTTATATAATAATAAGGTTACATTCATAGGAAGAAACAACTTCCAAGATTCTATAGCTCCAACTAGAAGGAAAATTCAACCCCTTATTTTATAGGATCCAACCTAATGGAAGCTTCAACTCCCTAGATTCTCTAGATCCAACTGGAAGGAGGCTCCAACCCCCAACCCCCTTTCCTTGCCCCTTCCTTCCACCATCAAATATGTATATAAAAGAATCAACATGTTACTTCCAATTTCACTATCACTGTCACTATATCTATCATGGTTAATGTCTCTTTCACCATCATTGATGCATCATTATCATCAAACTGGGTCCACATAGAAACTGGGTCCACATAGACTGTTACTATCATTGTCATTGTCTCAATGTTAAGCCATAGTATTGGCTCATTACCCCTTAATTGGGGCATATTATATTAGTAATGTTATTTTATTTATGTCAGCTTTAGGACATTAGTTGTAATTATACCTCTTAGTCTCCTATATATACCAAGGAGACATTTTCA
>SNQJ01S0034944.1:71217-111410 GCA_010110895.2 Picea sitchensis
ATTTTTGGGTTTTAATGGTAATTAAGCCTATTTTTAATGGTTTTTGGGAGTTATTGGGTAGTTTTGGAGCCTAATTTTTGGGAGGAAGTTGGGGATGAGAAACCAACTTTCCTAGCTATATAACCCAGGCCTGTTTGAGGCATAGGAGGGCATTCAGAGCAAAATTATGCTGAGGATAAGCCAAGCCAAAGCCATTTTGAGGCAGAGAAGCTTTTGAGAAGGAGACGCTGTTGGACCATTTCTGGGAGTTTCAGATGTCCGTTTTACGTGCCATTTTCTTTGCATGGTTCTAGAGATCTGGAAGAACATGACCAGATCAGCCTTGTAGCCATTTGGATTTGCAGAAATGTACTTTTGAGCTTTTGAACAGAAATAAAGAAGCCTCCCCCACAGAGAAAAAGGCCCGGAGATGTAGGCAAAGTTGTGCCGAACTTCGTTATCAATATGCGTGTTATGGTTTGTTGTTTATTATTCATTTCAGATCTGCATATGTGTATATGGCTGTCATAATTCCTTTTCTTTCCTCATTCTTTCACCAAGTTTTCTCGAATGGTTAATTAACACATGCAAATTAAAACTCAACCATAAGTCATTAAAAGATCCGACGGATCAAGTGGTATCAGAGCTAGTTGACATTTGGATTTGAGTTTTGCATGTAAACCAGGGAAAAGCTACAGCATGGCGAAGGCGAGCTTGTTGCAGAGAATCCATTGATTGGATTGAGAAAAATAACTTCTCACAGCGAGAAGATGGCATTGAAAGAAGGGATTTCTCAAGATGAGAAAGAGTTCTGGAAAACATTCGTAGCTATGTCGGAGATGGTGAAAGTCTTGTACGAAGATTACTTGGAACGGAAGCGACCAGTTTTGGGTGATTCTTCAAAGGGAAAAAGTGAAGAGGAAGATGACCATCCTTATATTCCTCCTTCACCTCCATCAACAATTCTTTCTTCTCCTTCTTCTTCAAGTTCAAGTTCTAAATCTAGTGGAAAGAAAAATGTTCATAAGAATAAACATGAAATGCCATTGTTAAAACTTGATGTAAAATTTGAGTTGCCTTACATATATGATGAATTGAAGTAAATCACAGAAAAAAATGATAACTAGATGGGCCGGTTGGGTATACTACTGATTATTACCTTGAATAAAGGATGAGGCCACACAAATCAAGTTAGCATCTTTGAGACTTGCGGTACAACTCTTATCTGGTGGCAAACCAAAATGCAAAAAGGAACACAAAATGTAGGTAATGTATTTCCATCATGGAAGGATTTCATTTTCTGCACTTAGGAAACATTTCTATCCTTTGGGTTATAAAGAAAAACAATAATTGAATGGAAATCTTTAAAACTAAGAAAAGGGACAAACGATTACGAGGCCACACTTAGATGGATTTTGAAAATGGCATTAATGTTAGACATCCCTTGCAAACACAAGAAACCCTTATGAAGTATATAGGAGATTTACCTGCACATATTCATAACACTATTTTTATGTTTGGACCACTAACCTTGATGAAGTTTATGTTCAAAACTATGTATATTGAAGCAGGGAAGCAGGTGTGTCGAGGGAATCATGGAGTTTGAGGAAAGAGGACAAGAGGGAAAAGGCATGTAGCAATGGAAAGGAATGCAAATCACGGTGACAAGAAGGACCAATCCCTCACACGCAAGAATTGCAATAAAGAGGGGCATGATGTGGATAGATGTTGGCAATTGCATCACGAGAAGAAGTCAAAGTGGTTCAAAGAAAAGAGCATAAGCGATTGTAGCGACATCAAAACCCATAGACTTGGGATGGGATTCAAGTGATAGGTCAAATATTTCATTGATTTGGTGGTATGACGAATTTAAGAATGGTGAAAGAGATTGTTTGTAGAAGCAACTTGTTTCATAAGGGTAATCATGTGACACACTAAGAAAGATAGACACATTAATGCGGCGATTGGATCTCAATATAATCTAATCTGAGAAGAATTGGATTTAAGAAATTGGGATTAAAAACACGACTCATCATAAGCCTTACACTTAAATGGATGAGAAAATCATCATCAAATGCACATAACAAAAACAATGCACACTCAAATTTGTAATTTCATCTAAGTATGTAGACCCGAAGTAACTTGTGATGTTGTGTGATTAAGAGAATGTGGAATGATCTTAGGTAGTCCATACTTATTTGATCATTAAAGGTAATATTCTCTGAGGACAAAGAATTAGTATCAATTCACTAAAGAAGGACAAGATTATGTGGTTCATACTCATCAAGTTAAGGCAAATAAAACACTTCAAACAGAGGAACAATTGAGATGCGGTGCAGCATGCAACAAGCCCGGCCATTGTTTCTAAAATGAAGTGATAGTTGATCTTAAGCAGAACAAGACATGGTTGTTGAATGGAAAATCAATCATAAGTTGCTTCAAGATAGCTCATGTCATGCAGATATGCAAGTATATCAGCTCATTTGCGGTCGTCTTTTTGATCTTTGTCATTAGCAATGTTTTCTACATGGATGATAGTGGCTTGATTAAGATGTAGCGAGTTCCGTAGCTAACGACTATCTTACATCGGTTGTCATGATTATTATTTACAGTTGATGCGTGACGAGGAGTTACCGCAGGACAAAGTTTAGAATAGAGATCAAAATTGGTGGCCTATCAGAGCTTGTTATTTGGTTAGTAACCTTTTAGGGACCAAAATGTATTTTTGTGGGTAGGTGTGATCCAAAATAGATCCAGGATCGAGAAGCTTGTGGGGCTTGTCTCAAAAGCTGAAGTGCCGAGAATGCGAAGCGAAACCAATTCCATTGCGTGCGTAGATGTCTTCCAGATTAAAGCGGTATATTACTTTGTCAAATGGACTCCATATCTTAATGCAAAAGTTATCGCGTTACGATGAGGAAACTAAATAGGAAAAAATTAAAGGTCAAGCGGGTCAAAAGAATTCGCGCTAATGAGAATCAACATACTAGCTATGCGAGGGAGATGGCGTGGCACTCTACGGTGATGGTGATTGGGCGGGTTATTGTAAAAGCGGAGACATGTAGCGAGCAAGCTGGACGGTCAATAGCGACAAGTGGCATTAATCCAGGCAAATGGGGAGATACCGCGTGGCCCGATCATAAGGCAACCACGTGGCACGGTCCTTCGGTTAAATGGCATGTTTTCAAAAATTTGCTTATTTTGGGTCCATGGGTTTTTGAACCCATGACCATCACCAAGCCAACACCTTTAGAAATGGTCTTTGCCAATACACCAAATTATTTCTTATGATGTAAAACCCACATTATAAAATATATTGCAAAGTATTGTATGGAAGGGGGCCAGCGCTTAGCCCTTTGGGCTGGCGCATGGCCATATACATTATATGACCTTGTCAGGAGTGCTGGGCAAAGGGGGCTTTTGCCCAAATCTAACTATAAGTGGGTTTTATAACCAATTTTTGGGTTTAATGGTTTTTATAACCAATTTTTGGGTTTTAATGGTAATTAAGCCTATTTTTAATGGTTTTGGGGAGTTATTGGGTAGTTTTGGAGCCTAATTTTTGGGAGGAAGTTGGGGATGAGCAACCAACTTTCCCAGCTATATAACCCAGGCCTTTTTGAGGCATCGGAGGGCATTCAGAGAAGAATTATGCTGAGGAGAAGCCAAGCCAAAGCCATTTTGAGGTAGAGAAGATTTTGAGAAGGAGACGCTGTTGGACCATTTCTGGGAGTTCCAGACGTCCGTTTTGCGTGCTGTTTTCTTTGCATGGTTCTAGAGATCTGGAAGAACATGAACAGATCAGTCTTTTATCCATTTGGCATTGAAGTGATTTACTTTTTATCTTTTGAACAGAAATAAAGAAGCCTCCCCCACAGAGAAAAAGGCCCGGAGATGTAGGCAAAGTTGTGCCGAACTCCATTATCAATCTGCGTGTTATGGTTTGCTGTTTATTATTCATTTCAAATCTGCATATGTGTATATGGCTGTCATAATTCCTTTTCTTTCCTCATTCTTTCACTAAGTTTTCTCGAATGGTTAATTAACGCATGCAAATTAAAACTCAACCATAAGTCATTAAAAGATCCGACGGATCAGAATCAGAAGATGATATTAAGAGAGAAGTTGAAAAACATAAAGATCACCAAGACTGGAAAAGTGTCCTCATATATCACATGAATCACTCAAGTTCGTAATGAAGTTGGTGCAGTTGGAGAGGTCATGTTAAATGGAGAAATGGTTAGGACTGCTTTGAATGGTTTTTTGGAGAAGTGGAACACCTATGTTAAATGTGTTATCTCCAGGGAGAAGAGTCCCAACTGGGAGAGATTGTGGAAAGAATTCATACATGAACTGACTCGTGAGGAGGATATTTGTAGTAGACAATCAAAGGGTGAGGAAAGTGAGGAGAATGTTTCCCTCTTAGCAAAGAAAAAGGAAAAGAAAGCTATAGTAGGGGAGAAGGCCTCTCATGGTAGGAAGAAGGACATGAAACCTGTGAGATTATTTTCATGTCATGAGATGGGTTATTATGCAAGCCAATGTATGAACAAGAAGAGAAGAAATAAGGATGTTGAGACAACAACATCAACATAAGTGAAGGAGTTCATGAAAAAGTTTGAGAAGTATTTTTCTCTAATGGATTTTCTTGCAGGCATTGGTTTCTTAGGGTGTACACGTACTCTTGCATGGTTCTTGGACAATGGGGTTTCTTGGAACATGACGGGGATGAAGTCTATATTCCTTAGTTTTTCAAATATAGACTACATAGTTATGTGGGGTGTGGGGTTAGCACCATACATGTTCTATATTTGAAGGGAGTGGGAAGTATTAAATTCCAACTGGAGGTAGGAGGGTATCTGGAGTTGAAAAAGGTATTATATGTTCTCGAACTACTAGTGGAATTTATCTCTATGTCATATTTTGAGATAGATAGATGTGGGATTATGTTCTCTCAAGGACTGGCATACCTACATCCAAAGGGAATCTCTTCTGACCCAAGTGTGTTTCTTGGTGTTCGGTCGGAGAGATTGTACATAGTGCTTAGTTAGCATGTAGTTGGATCCAATGGGTGGTTGGAGCCTCATTCTGATAGTGGCGAGGCTTAAGAGAAAGGACCTTGGATGAGTATGTTCCTTTTTCACAGTTCAGTGTAGGTAGATGGAGATGCTTCTAGTTTATAGGGAGAAGAGGCTTCTAGTGCAGAGGGAGGGGCCGCAAAAATAGAGGACATGATGGGGTTGAAGATAGATCTAGGTGGAGGCTTCAAAAGTACCTCCCTCACTAAGAGGGAATGATGGATATTTGTAGCTCGAATTTACTTCTACATTGGCATCTCCTAGCATGTACAAGTAACCGAGCATATTTCTCTCTAGTGATTTAATAAAGTGTTTTATAAATTCAAGTTGATTGTAATATCCCCAAGTACAAGCCCCAGTTGTATTTATAAATTGTAAACATGTTTTTTAGTCTGGTGAGCCGAGTGTTGATAAGCTAGTGGGATTATGTGTTTATTAGGCTGGAGAGCCTAGGTGTTAAAGACCAGGATCCTGATTTTGTATATGTAATTATGCAGATAATTAATAAAATATAAACATCTCTGCATGCAGACCGACCACAAAGAAAGAGTGATGGGGGACTAAGCTTCCACAAGGATAGGTAAGGGAGGAGGCTAAGTGTGTGGGCCTAGGGGATAATATAGGGGGTTTACCTCTAAAGGGGATAATAATTTATTATTATTTCCTAAAAGGATAAGGTGGTCAATTGACCAAGTGTTGTCCCAAGTTACTGGGAAAGGAACACATGCAAAATGGAGTGAATGCAGCTCCAAGAAGACAGATGGTGACCTAGGCGCATGCAGTTAAAGCTGTAGAAGTCATTTCTGTTGGGGGTTTGCAGGTCATTCTTCCATCATACGCTTGAGTTCACGGGGATGCTGGTCTGAACCCGTTTTTCCTCTGCACTCGACCTCTGTGTTTTATTCTCTGGTTGCGCACCTTGAATCCAGTGGGGAAAACCCATGGACTGATCTGTCATCTAACCTGTTCGACCTCTGTGTAGTCACACACCCTAAACCTAGTGACATCCCATGGACTAATCCACGTCTTCTGCAAAGACCGAGCATCCCGTATTTGTCTGATCCATGTGGTGTCGTAACTGTGGGTTGTTGTGGCCACGTAGTTCATCCGTGAGCCATTCGGTTTCTTCTGAGGAGCCCAACACCTAGGTAATCGCCTTATCCATGCCATGTTTTAGTGTGGGATTTTTCCACCTACGGTTCCATGCCCATCTTCTATTGCTACTGTCATCCCTGTGTGAATGTTGTCCTCACCTGGTTGGAGCTGAGTTGAGGAGTGTGATGAAGAAGTGTGTTGTTAGGCCTGTGGTAGAAGAGCTAGGTTGTCAAGCCCATGAGAAACTCTCTCCAGGTGAGAGAGTCTGTTGGGAAGTGGTTTTCTCCCAGAGAGAGTCCAGCACCAGCTACAAAGCTCTTAGAATTCCTGATCCGACCTGTTTCCGAGACCTAGAGAGGGAGGTGAATCAACTGATGAACTGTGCTTGTGAAGGTGTATACTCCCGTGTGGAACATGCATGTGGTAAATGAGAGTCCGTGAGTAGTGGGTGTAAGAAGGCTCTTAGAGAGATTCCTTCTGGTTGCATTGTGCAGTTTTCTTGTAACCTCAGCCTAATCTAGGATTCCCTTACCTTGGGTAGATCTTAGTCCTAGCTCGAGGGTGACCCACTGCTGAGCGTGATGAGAAACGTGGTATAAGGCTAGGAGGCTCATGGAAGGTCTGCACGTATTTGGTGGAATTACACCAATTTAAAAGATAAGTATCATCACGTGTTTAATTTCAATTAAAATGCATGTCTGTGATCCTTGAATGTTTTCGTGTATTCCACTGCATGTATGAATTGTTGTTAATTCTATTTAAGTCTGTATGATGGCAGTAACTCTATGTTAAATGTGTTAATTTGATTTAATGCACATTATATATAAGTGTATATTCTACAGTAGTGGCATTACCCAGTCTCTGTGGAGGGCCGAGGATGCTACAGTTTGGTATCACAACTAAGTTAAGGTTGTGTTGGTAGCATTGCGTAGGCCGGTTGATGGTTGGGGATGTTACAATATGGTATCAAAGCCATGGTTATGACACTGAGCCTAGATGGGCCATGTTAGTGGTCAACGAGACAAATATTTCAGAGTGAATTGTTGTTGAAGTAGACAAAATTTGAGTTCTGACCCAAGGTTTCAACACTGAGCCTGGATGGGCTAGATAAGTGGTCATTAGACCAAGGGTTTCAAGTGGAAATTGTGTCTGGAGGGACCAATTTCTAACCTCAAAATGTTCCTGAGTGCCAAGATGTTACCTTGGCTATGTTAAGAATCTTAGGAGGAGTAGCGGTATCGTAAAACCATGATAGAAGTGGTGTTGGACCGCAGAGTAATGTGTGAACTGGTGAAGTAATGATTAAGTTTCAATTGTTTCTCTCATGTAAGTTGTGAGTGCAAGGAGTGCACATTGTACGCAAGGAGTGCATTGACATAGGTGATTTAACCTCAAAGAAGATTAGGATAGATACCATTGAACCTTCATCAATGGAAGTGCAAGGAGTGCATAGGAAGAACTCTATGTTGAGTTCACAGAGAGATAGAGTCACTGAGAAGTCTTTGTTGAGTTCATGGAGAAGAGTATTAGAGGAAGATACTCACAGATTTGTTGAACACTCTGTAGAAAATGCTCAACAAGGTGTGCTTTGAGCAGAAGGTTTCCTTTGAAAGGAAACAGAAGGGCCGAGACCCTTAGGAGACTGAGTAAATCAAAAATATCAGAAGAGATAATGAAAGGAGTGAGTGGGAGGCAGACTCATTCTAAGTCCTAAAGATCAGAAGAGATAACACTTACATGACCGAAGACGAGATCCAAGAGGTGAACTCATAGGATAAAGGTTAAAGGCCGAAGCCTTTGAAAACTGACAAAACACTTCCAAGTTAGAATAAGTTAAAATATCAAGAGGAGGAGCGACATCAAATGTCATATCAGTTGTGGGGAGGAGCTTGGACTCTTAGATTTGTGTCCATGAAAGAAAAGGAGAGTGATGAGGAGAGGAACAGATCCCATTCGTTGGGTCTGAGCACTAAGGACCAACAACTATTGGATCTGAAGGTAAGAACACAAGATTTAACCCTTGTGTGTGCAGGAGAGTGGAATTGTCAAATTCCCAAAATACCGAAGTGATTTGGGACTGTCCATCATCAAGGAGGACAGGTCGCATAAGCCTGTGGAATTCGGGTAAAGACTCGAAGTAGGTCCTGGATGTTGATCACCAAGAGGAGTACGTGTCGATAGATCGACGTCTCCAAGTGAATTGCACTGGGGTCTCAGTTGAGAATTGATACTGTCAAACCCTGAAGTCCTAAAGCGAATGAGAGTTGTCGATGTGAAGGTGGAAACGCGACACCAGATCTAGAACTCTGGGTATGGAACACTCTGGAGGAAAGCAGAGGCCGAAAGCACCGAAGTCCCAAAGGAGATCTCGATCATTAATCAAGGAGGAGGTCGAAGGACCGTTGATCTGGTCTTGGTCGGAAAGAGCCAAAGTTCTGAAGAGAATCAGGGTCGTTGATTTGGATAGGACACGTGGCAAAAGATCTATCACTCAGAGGAAATTCACTCTGGATATTTGTGTGTGTGGATACGTGAGAACTCCCAAAGTCTAGAGAGATGGAGTTCATCAAAACTGTTTGATTTTTTAGGACAGGTGTTAATAGATCTTCCACTCCAGAACATTATCATATGGGGAAAAGAAGATAGTTGAGAGTTGAAACTCCTGAGGGTCAGAGAGTCGAAATCAACCTTAGCCGTTGATTTGGAAGGGAACTACGTGATGAGAAATCGTGTAGATATGGGATTGCATGTGGAAGGAAGAAAGAAGGTAGAAAAAAGAGGAAAGATAGCAGTTGTTGATCACGGATCATCGCCGAAAGAGAGAGATCGACAGTCGGGAAGAATTGTGGGGCCATAACTTGCTCCAATGTTAAAAATCCGAGAGCGAGCCGTAATTTATACTATGGTTTTAAAAAAGTGATGTGCAACAACTGGAGGTGAATTGTGGGGCTAAAAGAGGGTTGGTCTAAAAATTCTCTTGCCCATGCCTGCAATTGCACATTTCCATAAGGTCACAACCCAGGGCCATATGAAGGAAGGGGCTAATGAAAAATGTGTTAGCATCTGAAACTTGACGTTTTAGAAGTGCGTAGATAGAGGTAGCGTGTATCATAGGACCTGCGCCTTAGGATAAAAGGGGGCCTATGTATAATTGTTTTGGGTTCATAAGGAGATCGAAGGGTTGATCTAACTTAGAAGCAAGAAAGATCCTAGACCCGAAGGTCTTGCAGCCCGGAGGAGAGCAGGGGGGGTATGCATCAATATGGATGTGTAATTTTTCATATGTACATGCTTGGATATGAATATAACATGCTGATGAACTTAGAATAGTCTGTTATTATAAAATAATGTTTGATTTTGACTAAAGGATGGATTATGTATTCATAAAAAAAAAATATACAGCAGGGTTAATTATTTGGATGTTGTTGTTTCTTATAATTTCCATCGAGGTGAAGACCCATGAGGATGGCATGAATGGTGATAAAAATGATGAAGGGGGAAGTCTATGAGATTCTACAAATATCAGTTGGTCAGACAACAACAAGTAGGTTGGTAACAACTAGGTAGGTATGCGTTTAGTTTCTGTTGATGCATACATGTTGAAAGGGATCGAGGTAAGGATTCCCTCAATTATTTTTCAGTATTTAAATTGATATGTAATGGCCGAAGTCCTAGAGTGTGTAAGTTTTGTTGATGCTAGAATGCACTTAGATAAAATGTTAGTTTCATATTATGCTATGATTGGTTATGGGATCATAACTAGGTTAATTTAGGAGACATACTCCTTATATAACAATGAATACCCATAGAGCCATGAGTGACAACCCAAGAGGTTGGAGGTATAACTTGAATCTATGATGGTAAGGTAAAAGAAGGACTTTCAGTTAATTCTATGCAGCTAGCATAAGAGAAGCAGAGAGTACAAGAAAACCTCAAGTACTAAAGTATTTCGTCGGTAAAGGGCTGAAGAAGTTTAGTCCTGCAGAGTGACTGTATGTTGAAGAATCCAGAGTCTATAAAACAACTTGGTATGGAATTTGATTCATCCAAGTACGAGATTGGGTTAGTTGGACCCAGGAAATTAACGAAAGCTGAAGGTTAATAACAACTTAGTTTGGGACTATAAATGCAAAGGCAGCCAAGAGTGATTTTGCTAGAAAGTGCTCAGGAAAAAAATAGTCATGTACAATGACTACAATGAGAGCACAAGAAGATTCAAGAATCCGAGAAGAATTGAATTCTTTTGGGATCAACAAGAAAAAAATTTATAGGGAGAAAGAAGTTGCTGCAATTTCTGTGGCAGCAAGTATGTTATGGCTTGATTGGGTCAGCCAGAGGAAAGAATGCTTGCATGTTTGCAAGTGTTGTTGATGATGTTGCTACATAAGGAGGGAAGCAACAAAAATCTGAAGTGATGGTTATAGGTTTGATAAAATAAGCATGAAAGTTTCTACTACCAAAAGAGATTCAGGTAGTATAATATTTATTAATGGAAGTCATGCAGGTATGAGTTTTTATTACTCTTTTTGCATAATTGCTTAAAGGAAATTTAGGTAAGAATTTCCTCAGCTAGAGTTATCTTATAAAATCATATGATTATATTATTGAATGCGTACCAATGGATGTGGTAAAGGCTGGATGCTTGTATTAATTCAAATCTTTTAGCTTCTGAATGCACACACTGAAATAGTAGAATGTCATGTTAATTTGGTTATGGGGTAATAACCAGAGAATTAAAAGATAAGAACTTGTTATAGGAATGAATGCTAGTAAGCTAGTCATGTATGAGACTAGGACATGGTTGGATATGGCAAGGTATGGATATGGAAAGGTTATGAGCCACACAGGTACTAAAATATTCCTACCTTTAAATAAAACTTGGACTGCAACCTTGTTGCTAACACTAATGAACCCCACATAATTATATTCTTGGTGTAATGTTTGGGTCGAAAAGGAAGGCATCCAATTAATTGGGAAGACAATAGGAAGTGTGTGGAGAATGTGTCAACACATTGGCCAGAATTCCAACTCATGGATGGTGAGATACATGACTGAGATAAAGAGAATTACATAAATCAATACAAGGGTGCACTGAATAAATAGGCATTGAGAGTTGTACTCATGTCTAGTAAGGGACAACGTTGCAGTCATACATGATGTAATTGTATACTTAAATGCACTTTGCTGAATTCATTTTGTGAGTGCATGGATATATGTTTTTGGCATGGAAATAATTATACTAATGAAATGTTGCTAACTCATGAATTTGAGAACATTTCAGGAACTGTTAAACATTGCAATAGGAAAGTTGCAAGCCAGGTAGTCATAGGAATAGAGAGTACAAAAAAATTATGTTCAAAAAATTGAAATAATAAACTTACTGTTATTAATTATGAACATGCATATGCATAGAATGATGAGTCATTCTATTTGGTTAAATTGTTTGGTAATTGTGATTGAATTTCTAGGTGCAGGCAATTCTAAGATCATTGCACAAGATGTTGTACATGTTGAATTATGATGTACAAAAAATACGGACAATTCGTTGGTTGTATGCAAGAGGAAGCATTACAGGAAAAGTGGTATGCAGTTTGGTACCTGTGGAAAACCACAAGGATGGCTGCATTCATAATATGGAAACAACTAAGATGAATTATGAAATAGAATTTCATGTTTTGGGGAAAAAGTTGAACTACCTTTTGAACTAATTGGAGTTCCTAAATGAATTATTTTATGTTTTCTCATGATAACTGCATGTGGGTGATGCAGATGAGATGATGTTGATTAAAGTTAGAATGTTTACTACAAAGAGTAGCTCGGGGAGGATGCTAATTGGAAATCTCTGAGGGCATTTGGAACTCCGGGAGCCACGGTGCTTTGAGACTTCCTAAGCTGGCCTATTGTTGAAGCCCAAGGAAAGGGAGATGTAGCAGCCGATGGACTATGTGACAATGAAGGTGTACACTCCTAGGGTGGGACAGACATGTCGGGAATGAGAAACTGTTGGTTGGAGTGTTGTTGAGGTTTGAATGGTTGGAGTGCTGCCGAGGTTTGGTACCTTGGACTAGACCATGTGCATATAGATTGTGGACCATGGATATCTTGGGAATCCATTTCCCCAATGGATTCATAGTCCTGCTCAGGGGTGGAATGTATTCTCAAATCAAAAGATAAGTACAATTCTCTATTTATTGTATGTTGCGTATGTTGTATATAGGTTATAATGTTATTAGAATTGTTTGTATATACATATATATACATTTCATATATGTTTTCATTACCTGCATCCATGACTGTACATAATGTGTTTCATATTTCATTGCTTAAAGGCTATATACCTGATGCTAATCATGTAATCGATTGGAATGTGATTCAGGTGGAGCAATAAGGTGTCTTGCAAGTGCATTTGATGTGCATATTGGAACGAAAAAGAAAGAAGCTCCAGAATAGAGCCATAGGGCTTGTAAAGGTCCAATGGACCTGGTACGGTCTTGAGGACGCGAAATGGGAGCATGAAGATGCTATGTGGGTAGAATACCCGCATAGTTTTGAAGATTTTGGAAATCTTGTGGATGTTGTGTGAAAGTTGCACTGAAGACAGTGCAAAAATAAGGGGAGGGGATTGTAATATCCCTAAGGATGAGCCCCAATTGTATTTATAAATTGTAAACATGTTTTGTAGGCTAGTGAGATGTGTTTTGATAAGCTAGTGGGCTTATGTGTTTATCAGGTCGAAGATCCTAGATGTTAAAGGCCAGGAGCCTGATTTTGTATATGTAATTATGTAGATCGTTAATAAAATATAAACATCGTTGTGTGCAAACCGACCACAAAGAAAGAGTGATGGGGGACTAAGTTTCCACAAGGACGGGTAAGGGAGGAGGCTAAGTGTGTGGGCATAGGGGCTAATCTAGGGGGATTACCTCTAAAGGGGATAACAATTTATTATTATTTCCTAAAAGGCTAAGGTGGTCAATTCACCAAGTGTTGTCCCAAGTTCCCGGGAAAGGAACGTATGAAAAATGGAGTGCATGAACCTCCAGGAAGACAGATGGAAACCTGAGAGTGTGCAGTTAAAGCTGCAGAAGTCAGTCATGTTGGGGGTTCACGGGTCATTCTTCCATCCCTGGCCTGAGTTCCCGGGGATGCCGATATGAACCTGTTTTTCCTCTACACTTGACCTCTGTGTTTTATTCTCTGGTCATGCACCTTGAAACCTATGGGAAAACCCGTGGACTGATCCCCTATCTAACCTATTCGACCTCTACATAGTCACACACCCTGAACCTAGTGAGAACCCCCGGATTGAGCCGCGTCTTCTGCAAAGCCCGAGCATCCCGTATTTTTCTAAGCCATGTGGTGTCGTAACTATGGTCTGTTGTGGCTACACAGTTCATCTGTGAGTCGTTCGATATCTTCTGAAGAACTCAACACCTGGGTAATCATGTTAGCCCAACCATGTTTTAGCGTGGGCTATTGCTGCCTGCAGTGCCATGCCCATCTGCTATTGCTAATGTCATCCCTTTGTGAATGAGTGTTGAACCGTTGCTGTTGTCCTCACCTGGATAGAGATGAGTCGAGGAGTGTGTTGAAGAAGTAGGTTGTCAGGATTGTGGTAGAAGAGGTAGGTTGTTAGGCCTGTGAGCATCTCTCTCCAGGTGAGAAAGTCTACTGGGAAGTGGTTTTCTCCGAGAGAGAGTCCAACACCAGCTACAAAGTTATGAGAATTCCTAATCCGGCTTGTTGCCAAGACCCAGAGAGGGAGGTGAAGCAACTGATGGACTATTATTATGAAGGTGTATACTCCCGGGTGGAATAGGCATGTGGGGAATGAGAGTCCATGAGTAGTGGGCATAAGAAGGCTCCTGGAGAGAATCCTTCCAGTTGCACTGTGCAGTTTTCCTGTAACCTCAGCCTAGTCTAGGATTCCCTTGTTGTGGGTGGATCTTAGTCTCAGCGTGGGGATGACCCACTGCTGAGCGTGATGAGTAGCATGGTCTAAGGATGGGAGGTTTGTGGAAGGTCTGCACGTAGTTGGTGGAATTACGCCAGTTTAAAATATAAGTATCATCATGTGTTTAATTTCAATTAAAATGCATGTATGTGATGCTTGAATGTTTTCATGTATTCCGCTGCATGTATGAATTGTTGTTAATTCTATTTAAGTCTGTATGATGGCAGTAACTCTATGTTAAATGTGTTAATTTGATTTAATGAATATTATATATAAGTGTATATTCCGCAGTAGTGGCATTACCCAGTCTCTATGGAGGACTGGGGATGCTACAATTTTGTATCACAACTAAGTTAAGGTTGTGTTGGTAGCATTTCCCAAGTTGGTCGATGGTTGGGGATGTTACAAGCCATAGACCACGTTTCTCATCACGCTCAGCAGTGGGTCACCCCCGAGCAGAGAGGTTCGTGGAAGGTCTGCACGTAGTTGGTGGTGTTATTCCAGTTGAAAGATAAGTATAATTTACGTGCTTAATTTTATGTTATGCATGCCGGTGATGTTGGACTGTTATCATGTATTCCATGCCTATATGAGTTACTGTCTATTACATTTGAATCTATATGGTAGAAGTAACTCTGTGTTATTTGTTTTATTTCGATTAAAAATGCATGTTAAATATTTATATTTGAATGTTCCGTAGTGGTAACATTATCCAATCTCCGTGGAGGGTCGAGGATGCTACAGTTTGGTATCAAAGCTAAGTCAGAGTTGAGTAGTGGCATTGCCCAGGCTGGTTGATGGATGGGGATGTTACAAATTGGTATCAGAAAACCACAATGCCAATTATATACTTAAATGAACTTTGCTAAATGCATTTTGTGAGTGCATGTATATATGTTTTTGACATGGAAATAATTATACTAATGGCTGAAATGTTTCTAACTCATGAAGTTGAGAACATTTCAGGAACTGTTAAACATTGCAACAAGAAAGTTGCAAGCTAGGTAGTCACAGGAATAGAGACTAAAAATTTTATGTTCAGAAAATTGAAATAATAAACTTACTGTTATTAATTATGAACATGCATATGCATAGAATGATGAATCATTCTATTTGGTTAAATTGTTTGGTAATTGTGATTGAATTTCTAGGTGTAGGAAATTCTAAGATCATTGCATAAGGTGTTGTACATGTTGAATTATGATGTACATGAAATACTACCAATTATTGGTTGTATGCAAGATGAAGGATTGCAGGAAAAATGGTATGCAGTTTGGTGCCTATGGAAAACCACAAGGATGGCTACATTCATAATATGGTAACAACCAAGATAAATTATGAAATATAATTTCATGTTTTAGGGAAAAGATGAATTCCCTTTGAACTAAGTTTGAGTTTCTAAAATGAATTCTTTTATGTTTTTTCATGATAATTGCATGTGGGTGATGCAAATGAGATGATGTTGATTAAATTTGGAATGACTGAAAACAACAAGTAGCTTGGGGAAGATGTTGATTGGAGACAATGGATCTTACCCTGTGGATCCCCAGTGGATCTGAGTGTGTGTACGCTTCTCCTTGGGTTTCCTTGGAGAAGGATGGAACCCTGGAGGGAGAAGTGTGGGGATAGGTTCCCTGGTGTTGGGCTCGAGATATGATCAATTTATGACAGTTATTAGACACTTCTGCCGAATATACATATGTGTTTTTCATGTTTTGGAGAAGGTTTTTGAAGAATTTTATGCTAAAACGGTATGATCCACACCAGGTACGTATGATTCATGTTTAATGTTGATATTGAGTATAATTAATCACGTTTTTATGTTTCCAAGGATCTAATTCATGTTTTTTGGTGTTACAGGGAAAAAACGCATCACTTTTCTGCTATCGATACTCAATCCGACATTCCTTCCAATACTTGATCCGGTACCCGGTTCAACACTTCATCCAACACTGTGTCTTGCACAAAAACACTGGGTGATTTAGTGGTTATGGTATTGGTGGCCAAGGGTGGGTGAATCATGAACATGTTTTTTTCTCGTGCTTTCCCCCTCCAGCTACTGAACCCTTGACAACTCAGTTTAAGTTGTTAAGCAGGGCAAATATTGGCTCACTCTATTTTCGGCAGTTAGGGCACCATTAATGTAATTTGCCGATTTTAGAAGTGGCTAGACCCTCCTATGGTTGACCACTTGGTCTGTAAATATTATAAATACCACCGTGGTGGTCAGATAGTTGTTCAAGCAGTAGATGAACTAGTGTATTGGAAACAAAGACAATTTTACTCTGTTTTTCCATTTTTCATTGCCAGATTATATAGAAACCATGTTTTTGAGTTTTAATGGTGAAATCGATTTGTTGAGTTCGTGGTGTTCCTTTAGGAAATGACCACGACTTGTTGGGGGGGCCACAAGTAGTCTGGTAACTGTTCTTTATGTTGTTTATGCATTTTATAGTTTAGTTGTTTCTCTTTATTTCCTGTACATGCATTATCATTTTGTTAATTAATTTATTGTTGTAGTTTAATTGCTTTAACTCTCTTTTGCAGGTTAGTATGAAGGCTTGTGCTAACATGAATTAATGTTGTAGTTAGGAACAAATTTGAAAATTCATAGACTAACCCCGTGTGTAATTAGATATTAGAATGTGTTTATTTTATGCTGTTAGAATTAAATTTAAAACAGAATTTAAAACAGAGTAGAACATAGTTTTAATTTGAGTTTTCTTCAACAAGGATTTGATGGATGGATAGGATTAATTTCAGATTTTAATTATAGATTGCTTATCTCATTTTTATGCAGATCTTTCTTAATTAGTTGTTGGTTAATGTATTTGGTAGTTTACTTTTTAATGTCATGTTTTAATTTTTGTACTTCAACATTTTCCTTATTGCAGTTTGGATTAGAATAGATATAGCATAGTTTCATTTTATGTACTTTCTTTCCTAGAATTAGATTGCAATTATAATTCTTAGTTAATGGTTGAATTTAGTTTTTCTTACATAGTATAAAAGTACAATTAAAATCTTGTTGTATTGTTGATGGTTAACGCATGAGTAATAATTCCATGAATATGCAGGGTAATTAGTGTTATTTCCGTAATGGATAATTTCTCATTGGATTGTTTAATCCATACCTTTCACTTTGATATTGAGATCATTATTGAACTTATACCACTTGAATTATCTTTTGTTGTCAAGTGCCATCGAGATATTATAAGACACCAAAGACATTCACACAACCACCAACACTATAGTTGAATTTTCATAGGTTAAAAGATAGTTTTCCTGTTTTCATAGATTAAAAGATAGTTTTCTTGCTTTCATAGGTTAAAAGATATAGTTTCTTGCTTTCATAGATCAGAAGATATAGTTTCTTTCTTTCATATCTTAGAAGATAGTTTTATTGTTGCTGTAGGATATATAGTCTTTTGTTTTGATAGATTAAAGAGCAGTTTGCTTATCATAGATTAAAGGTTAGTTGTTAATCTTTCTTGCTTTCAATTGAATATATTTCATGTTATGAATTAAAAATAGTTTGAAGTTTGAATTAAGAATATAGTCCACTTGCCTCTTAGGCTAGATAGTTGTTCAATGAGAATTTTTTATTAGATTACTTGCAGTAGAAGTTGTCTTAGAGTAGTTAGTTGTTTACTTGATTTAATAGGTTAGCTAGTTGTTTTGCTTACTTGTTTACTTGCTTTAATAGGTTAGTTCGTTGTTTTGATTACTTGTTTACTTGCTTTAATAGAATAATTGCTGGCTTGTTTATTTACTTGCTTTCATAGGGTAGTTTCTCATTGAATTTAAGTTGGCAAGTTAAAGAAGTTTGCTTTTGTTATTTTCTTATTGTTATGCTTAATAGTTGCTTTTTCTTATTGTTATGAACTAGTTTGCTTAGTAGGGTTTTTACTTGTCTTCTTATAACTATCCATCAATCCTTGGTCCAAAAGTACTTAGGTTAAATAGTTTCAAGTTGCTTAGTAGGGTTTTCTCATTAGATAGCTTTGCTTGAATAGATTAGCCTTTAGATAGCCACTTCCTTAGTTAGACTATACTACTACCAGCCCTTCTACCTTTGGCATATATTTTTCTACAACTATAAGTTTATTTACCCCGGGTTGGCAATTTAATTGAGGGGTTTTAGTGTGTTTTTAGTGCATATACAACACCCATCATTTTTTAATTTGTTTTTGGAACCACCACCAGGAGATCCTAATTTTGAGGATATCATAGACCCTGAATAGGTGAATATTTTGTTTGGTAGTTCATCCAATGTAATTATCTCTCAAACCGACACATAAAATTTGGCACCAATAGTTTCAACTGGCTCGAGTAGAGTCCCAGAAATCCAATCTATAGGAAGACCTTTCCATCAAAGGGAAACCTTGTTCTCTTCAAAGATAAAACCACCTAGGCACTCTCTTTTTGGATACCAAGCCAATATGGATGATCAAGAAGACCATAACAATGTAAGACACAGGGAGGAAGAAGAAACTGGAAACTAAACTGAAACTACCTTCGGGTTTCTGATTTTGGACACCAATCCAAATGTCAACATGAAGAATATTCCTCTCTCAGCACTGCCTACCTTTTATGGTAAAAACAATGAAGATCCATACAACTTCCTATTTGAATTTGACATCTTGTGTAGGAGCTACAACTACATACAATATGCCTAGAAACAAAAACTCTTTCCTGCCACCCTCAAAGAATTTGCACTAATATGGTTCATGGGGTTGGGAGAATCTAGTATTAGGTCTTGGGAAGCCATTAAAGACATCTTTCTTAAGAAGTACCAAAACTACTACAATACCAAAGAGTCTCATAATGACATATTTAAAATCCAACAGTTAGAAGACGAGACCCTTGAAGATTATATGGAAATATTTGGTTATATCGCCTAGAAGACAAAATACCATGACCTCCTAGAGGATGCAATTAGGGATCTTTTCCTTAAGGGAATTTCAGAAGAGTATCTAAAGATGATTAACCTGATATAATTAGGTGACATCTCCCATAAACCATTTTCCGAAATATGTGAAATGTGTAAAAATTACTCAAGGAGTAGAGCCAAAATAAGAAAGAATGTTCGGGACCCTTACAATAGAAGCTTAAAACTAGTTAGTTAAGGTGGTATTACGAGAGCAGAGATAAGGAACCTTTTGGAAAACTTCAAAACATATATCTTAAGAACAATAGGTTCCCAATTGGACACCCTAAAAATAAAAAATAAACAGGAGGAGGAAAATGCAACAATGAGCATATATTGCCCTAGGTGTAGGAGGAAGCATTCTTCAAGGGAATGCCCATTAGATAACATTTTAGTTTGTGGCTTCTGTACAGAAGACCATGTGACTGAAAAATGTCCATCATTTCCCAGTTTATTAGCCATCTATAGGAGTGGAGATCCTGGGGAGTCTTCTTATGCGCCTAGGAGGCCATGGCAGCCTAGGAACCAACCCACATACCCGGAGCTACAATCTCAAGTTCCACCCTATTATCAACAAAAACAATAGTGGAAATCACCAGGTTGGAAACACTGGTCTAATCAGTAGCAACATCCTTGGTTTCAAGGATGGAGAGGAGGACATAACCAAGGAAACCCTCAAGCTCCACCTATCCCTATGTCCAACCATCCTTATCCTCAGTTCCCATCGAACACTCCACAAATTCTACCAGGTTTTGTTCCACCACCTTTACCTCCTCTTCCACAAAAACAACTGCTATAATATCAAAATGCAAGCTCCCCAAGACCAACATTATTACCGACACAACCAATGTCGAATCCCAATAACAATCCCCCTCAACCTCTTCACAATGTTGAGATGTAGGCCTTCCCGACATATGTTATTACTCATGTTCCATTACAGGAAATTCAACTAAGATCAGGAAAAGTTCTAGAGAGGCAGAGACCTTCAATAATCATCTAGGAAGAATAATAAGAAGAAACCACCGAACAACCCACAAATGAGACTAGGTGGGAAGATGTTATTATCCTGAAGAATTAAGAACCCAAGCTTCCCCAAAATGAACCTTTACAAATTATGAATGTCCCTCCTTATCTAGACTGATTGGTAATTGAGAAACCTACCACCCAACTGGAATTTGACATTTTGAATGAATTGAAAAATATTTGTGTCAAGATTCCCCTACTTCAATCCATTGAAGACATTCCAATCTATAGTAAGGTAGTCAAAGAATTTTTTATCAAGAAGCCAGGTAGGAAGCAGAAGGACCCTCCTACAATACACTTGATAGGAGATATTTCTAAATACATATCAGAGCATCCAAAGCTAGAAAAATATGGGAACCCAAGTAACCTCGTAATGACCATAACTATTAATGAGGTCTCCATTGGAAACACTCTCATAGACCTAGGGGAAACCATCAATGTTATGACCAATACTACCTTGGAACAATTACAATTAAAACCTCTTCTTCGGCCTACCCCAACCATTTTGGAATTAACAGATAAGAATAGGGTTATACCTGAGGGAATTTTAGATGATATCAAGGTTACTTTAGCCTCATGGGAGTACCCCGTAGATTTTATTTTCATTCACTCAAAGGATCCTGCCAAAGGTCACCCTGTCATTTTGGGAAGACCTTGGCTAGCCACAACCAATGCGTTTATTGGATGTAGAGAAGGAGAAATGACCATCTCAAATGGTCTCTCTATCCAGAAGCTCACCATTTACCCTCCAAATCAACCTATTATGGAGAATCTATGGTGGATTGAATGTCCATACGAGATCGAGGACTGGGAAGAACCCGTATTTCCAAGTGACCATGCATGGGCACTTCAGGAGCACAGAACAAAAAATGTGCTAAACCAGTTCATTTCTGCTATCACATGTGTGGATTTTCCACAGTCTTTTCCACAATTCGAGTACATGTTTGGGGAATAATTTCAAGAACAATTAGATCCATCCATTTTGTCTTCAACATCTTTTCTATTCGACATAGATGAGTCCTCCATGTCTTATACTATTCCCTACGAGATTAGTCCAGGGAAAGTTTTACATATAAACTCTGGGTTAGATGTAGACCAACAAAAACAATTAGTAGATATACTTAAAAAAAAATCAAGAGAATTTGCTTGGGAATACACTTACATGAAGGGTATACACCCTGACACATGCATCCATCACATATATACCCAGGGGGAAGTAACACCTGTTAGGCAACCCCAAATAAGGATGAACCCAACACTTAAAAATATAGTCAAGGAGGAGATCCAAAAGTTGTTAAATGTCAAATTCATTTATCCCATCTCCAATAGTAAGTGGCTATCCTTGCTTGTAGTGGTTCCAAAGAAAGTGATCCAAAAATGGAGAATTTGTGTTGATTTCCGGGAACTCAACAAGGTCACTCTGAAAGACTACTTTCCTCTCCCTTTAATTGACCAAGTTCTAGATACCTTGTCTAGAAATAAGTATTTTTCCTCTTTAGATGGGTACAATGGGTACAATCAGATTCTTATAGCATCTGAGGACTAGGACAAGACTACCTTTACTTGTCCTTGGGGCACCTATGCCTATAGGGTCTTACCATTTGGATTGTGTAATGCTCCTGCCACATTTCAACGAGCATTATTAGGGATATTTACAGATATTATTCATGATTGTGTGGAGGTCTACATGGATGAGTTTATAATCTATGGTAACACTTACTAGGAAGCCTTAGACAACTTAGAAAAATTCCTCATCAGATCCCAAGAAATGAACCTATCTCTAAGTCATGAAAAATGAAAATGTTGTTAACTGAAGGAGTGGTTCTAGGACATCATGTTTCATCTGAAGGGATAAAAGTTGATCCTGCAAAGATTGATTTCATCATCAGACTTCCACCCCCCAAGACTCAGAAAGAGGTGAGAATATTTCTTTGACATGTCGGATACTGCTGACAGTTTATTGAAAATTTTACAAAGATTGTTGTACCTATGTTTGGATTATTAATAAAAGATGTTGATTTTGTTTGGATTGAGCAGTGTCAAACTACCTTTGAAACCATGAAAGCTAAGTTGTATATGGAACCAGTTCTTAGAGGGCCCAATTGGAATCTCCCATTTCATATATCCACTGTTGCCTCCGACATCACAATAGGAGGGCTATTAGGGCAGAAAGAGGACCAACAATCTTATGCCATTTATTTTGTGAGAAAGAATTTGTCCCCTGCCAAGTTAAACTATACAGTTACTGAGAAAGAATTCTTGGCAGTTTTTCATGTTATTAACAAGTTGAGTCATTACATTACAGGTTATGAAGTATTTGTACATACCAATCATTCCACCATTATATTCCTCATAAATAAACCCATAACTAATGGCCGAGTGACTAGGTGACTTTTGTTATTTCAAGAATTTAATATCACTGTGCTTGACCGACCTGGTAAGGATACTGTAGTAGCTGATTTTATTTCCCAAATAAAAAATGAGGATGATGATATCCCTATAGATGATATTTTCCCAGATCAACACCTCTTTCCCTTTCTGTCAATACCCCATGGTTTGCAGAAATGATAAACTATCTGGCCACTAGGAAGTTATTGTCTCATTTTTCACCTCATGAAAAGAGGAAAATTATTACACGAAGTGATAATTACTCTTGGGTTGGTCATGATATTTTCGCACAGGTCCTGATTTGATTATTTGTAGATGTGTCATAGAGGAAGAGGTACCTGAAATACTATGAAGTTGTGATGATGGACCATGTGGTGGCCATTTTTCTGACAAACGTACAACATATAAGGTGTTACATTCGAGTTACTATTGGCCTAACATTTTCAAAGATGCTGCCAAGTATGTGAGAAGTTGTGATAGTTTCCAAAGGATAGGAAGACCTACGTCAGCTGATGAAATTCCCTTGTGTGCCCAAGTTATGATAGAACCATTCAAAAAATGGGCCCTCAACTTTGTAGGACCCATTTCACCCATGTCCCGTAGGAAGAACTATATTTTGGTTTGTATGGACTATGTCACCAAATGGGTAGAGGAAGAAGACCTATTTAGGGATACATAGAAGTCTATTGTCAAATTTATCTATGAAGACCTCTTTACTTGCTTCGGTGTCCCTCATGAAATTGTTATCGACCAGGTCACTCAATTCAATTCCAAGCTAATGAGAGAGCTAATAAAGAAATATGGGATTAAACATTGTAAATCTGCTCCATACCACCCGCAAGCAAATGGTCAGGTAGAATCCACAAACAAAGTTCTGGAGTCCATATTTACCAAGACTGTTCAATTACATCACCAAGATTGGGCTGATAGGCTCCCAGAGGCTTTGTGGGCATATTGGACTGCATGGAGAAATACCACTGGGCATACCCCTTATGATCTAGTGTACAGGAAACAAGTACTTTTACCAATAGAATTCCAAGTAAGGACCTTCCATATTTCCGCAGAATTAGGATTGAACCTAGATGAGGGTCAGAAGAAGCAAGCCCTACAATTGAATGAGTTGGATGAAATCAGGAAAGACTCCATCCAATGGACAATATTAGTCCAAAACTAGAGGAGCAAGTGGCATGACAATTTTATTAAGAAGAAACACTTCCAACCTGGTGATTGGGATCTATTGTTTGAGTTTTGATTCAAAAACTTCAAAGGAAAACTCACCACCCGGTGGTTGGGCCCTTATGAGGTAGACACTGTATATGAAAATGGAGATGTAAAAATTAAAACCATTGATGATGGACAAGTCTCCTTTGTAGTAAATCGACACCGACTAAAATTTTATCATAAGCCCATTTCTAAAGAGGATTTTCTACAGGTCATGTCAACTGACAAGGAATTGGACTTAGTATATGGGGAAGTCCCCCCTTGTTCTTGAAAATATTTCTGAATTTCCTACTGTATATATGTAAATAGTTTTTGAATTTTGTTAATAAGGAAATTCTAGAGATTTCTGTAAGTATTTATTACCAGGAGTACACAATTTCAAGGATCTTTCTTCAAAACATTGTTACACTTGAATTTTGTGTCTGCTAAAGCATCAAATGAATATTGATTTACTGTAATTAGCCATATTTTTGCAAACATTCTCATTTTTTTAAGGCATTCTAAAGCAGTTTCTCTTGAAACTCTTCACCACTGTATAAGGAAGTGACACCATAACTATCAAGCTTAGAGGTATCTCACATAGTTTTTCCAAGAAACCTGAGTAAGTGAGTCAAGTGTCTTTATCAAAGAGTAACAAGGAGGTCTAATTAGCGGATAGTCATGGAAACACCACAATAACTACAAAAGAATAAAGTGAGTTGAGCCTAGAGATAACTTTCTGTTCTTTCTCAATGGTACCATCCACTACACACTAAATATTTTAATTATATCATATGTTTAGATAGGCCATGTCCACTTAAGTACCCCTTACATCGGGAAAATCACTAAGTAATATAACGAAAATTCATCCTCTAACATAAATACCATCCCAATTAAAAAATAAAGAAAGAAAGAAAAAGTTGTTTTCAGAGTTGTCCCCCCATCTTCTTGCATAAATAAATTCTATACTAAAATATTAAAAGATGGAGGGCCAGTCTCTGAGGGTGTAAGAGGCTAACCCGCTGGGATACTGAGCATGTCTATTGGCAGTGGGTACCGGCCTATGGTATGACTAGGTAAACCCACCAGAGTATTGAACATGCTTGCTGGCAGCGGGGCATTCTACCTAGCGAGGATGGTAATCTGACAAAAATAAATAAAAAATTTACACTTGTCCTGATGTACGACATTACTTGCAGACAATGCTGACATGAAGTATGTGTGGTTAAGATAAGGTTAATGAACTCTGTAAACTTTCCATTGGGAAATAACTCTAAGACTATCTTGAAACTCTCTTGCCTATCTCTTCTTATCTATATATAGGATCTCTTATCCTATAGGTGGGGCAATCTTCTAACCGTCTCGTCAGACCAATCTGTGAAATTTATCTTTACACTTGACATACTATAAATCTTCGGGTATTATGGGATACTGACTTGTTTCCTATACTTTTGATTGTGAGGTGTCACAATACTTAGGTGTGGGGGAGGGGTTCATGAGTTGACAAATGATCATTGCCTAGAGAAATAAATTCTTGCAAGAATTTTTGTATTATTTCCATGATACAGGTTATTACATTGATGGTCATTATTATTTTTAAAAGTGCTAAACTCCTATATGCTATAAATTACTGAACATATACTTAACAGACCACTCTTTATCATTTTATCTTTCATTACAAGTTGTACATTGTAGATTGAAAGTACATGTTTTATGCTTTCTATAACCTATTCATTGTAGGTTTGACATTATATGTCATATGCAAGAGGATTGAGTGAGCATGATGGAAAAATCAACAATAAGGGAACATTCTGCCTCTGCTCATTAACCACTGTGATGGTCAAAACACTTCAAATTTGCAAGCTATCCATTATAAGAGGTGCACATTTACTTAACACATAAGTAATGTATGAAGTCCCATATGAAAATTCATATGAGGTACCGAACATAGTACCATATGAATTACACACTAGTAACTGTCCTAGATTCTAGGTAACTAGAACTCAATTACATTCAATTATATTGGTTGCGGGCAATTGATTGAAGATGATTTATATGTTCATGATCAAATGTCCAAGTCAAAATACTTGGACATTGATCTAACTGCGCATCATTACATTTACCCTCCAAAACAAGCCTCCGAATTTGAAATTTCCCACACATGGAAGCTCATGTGCACATGTGTGCAACCTACTCCACTATAGGTGCAATCAAAATTGGGTTGGGAAACCATTATCTCAATTTTCCCTTGCCATTTGCTCTGCCCTGTGTTAAGAAATCATGCCCAACCTCTGCCATTTCTTCCCCTATTCAAATCGCGTTCGGCCCATGCCTAATTCGTGCCATCTCTTGGCTCGATCACGCCCTTGTCTGGTGAATTTCACCTGTGCCACAATTCCTAGGAGGTACAAACCCTCTTCCTATGTGGATCTTGTTTCCCTTCCCGAATTTGCACAATGCAAAGAGGTGTTTTTGCACGCAGGCTGGGGGCCATTTTTGTCTAACTTGCAAGGCCACGATGACGGCCTCTCCATGCAATTTTCGCTCGGTTTTGATGGGAAGATAGCACACGTGGGGTATCTTTCCTTTGATGTCTCAGAAGATTCCATTGCTGCAGCTACGAAGGTCCCAAGAATGGGAGATAGATGGTTCAAAAACCACCAATTTCCACACTCAAGTTATAACAGGGTGTTTAAGCTCGAATTCGAGAACAATTTAGGAGCAAAAGGATATTCTAGGGAGTGGATAAAGGTGGAATTGATCAACCCTCTCATCGTCATCATGAGGTTGATTACATGCGAAGGTAGATAGTCCACTTTCAAAGCTTGTCATTTCAAATTACTGGCTCATTTTCTATTCAATAAACCTTTGAAATTTTCCTTCTATTTTCTAAAAAGCTTGGAGAAGATGTCCTCTCAAGTGAGGAAGAATGTGACTAACCCCCACAATAGTCTCTTTCACCATGGCTTGATCAAACTCCTTATTCTAGCGAAACTAGAGAAATAGGGGAAAACTTGGGATGCATTTATCTATCAATTCGCAAACCCTCACTTGACAGTTAAGACTGGAAAAAATCCACTTAGCCTAAAAAATATCTCTCAATCCAAGCCTCACTCTCCAAAAACTCCAAACCCCCTTGCACAAACCCTCTCTTTGCCAAAACAATACAAAAATCTTGTTGATATCCCTACTCCCTCATCGGGTAAAAAGACCAAGAGCAAAGACCAAAAGAAGCCTATTGTTAAACCCCCAATGCCTTCAATTTCTTTTGATCCCACACCTAAAATGCTCCAAGAAGTAATTCAACAAGACTTTCCCATCGTTCCCACAAATAGGAGGGGAGCCAATCGATTTGTTAAAGGACCCTTTCTAAAGAGTACCTAGAGAACAAGAACAAAACCTTATGAAAAACCCCTGCCTGCTTCAGATCCTATCCAAGTGTCCTCCGATATTGAGAGCCCTCACAAGATACTTAGGGAAGTTTCTTCGGATGGATTAGAGCCACTAAGAAAGATAAAATCATAACCTACCTCTCCTTACCAATCCCCCACCACTCCTACTTCAACCATACCTACTCTAGATCCTAATACTGATAGATTTTCCACATCCCTCAAAGGATCTAAGCCTTCCTTCGAGATCACCAATTCTGCCCCAACCATAGAGAAGCTACAAAAAGAAAAACCATCAACTTCTCCAACAGTTGGAAGAAAGGAAGACAATAGACGCACACCTTCTTCATGATAATGCAGTCCTCCAAGAAAAGGTTAACTCCCTTCAACGGTTGGTTGATGAGATGACCAAATCCAACCGCAACCTCAGAGAACAATTGAAGCAACACAAGAGGCACAAGGCAAAGTCTTCATAGCAAGAGGGAGAGGCTTCCAAAGCTGATCCTCCTCAACAATCCTAGTCATGAGGGGTAATTTATTTTTGTTTGCAGTGGGACTTGCAAAATCGTAAGTGTGGGGGTAATGTTGTGCCCAAGATATGATCAATTTATGACAATTATTAGACACTTTTGCCGAATATACATATGTGTTTTTCATATTTTGGAGAAGATTTTTGAATAATTTTATGCTAAAACGGTATGATCTACTCCAGGTATGTATGATTCATGTTTAGTGTTGATATTGAGTATAATTCATCACGTTTTTACGTTTCTAAGGATCTAATTCAATTTTTTTTGTGTTACAGGGAAAAAACACATCACATTTCTTCTACCGACACTCAGTCTGTCACTCCCAGTACTTGATCCGGTACTGGGTCCAACACTTCGTCCAACACTGCGTCTTGCACAAAAATGGTGGGCTATTTGGCGGTTATGGTATTGGAGGCCAGTGGTGGGTGAATCAAGAACATGGGTTTTTCTCGTGCTTTTCCCCTCCAGCTACTAAACCCTTGACAACCCATTTTAAGTTGTTAAGCAGGGTGAATATTGCCTCGCTCTATTTTCGATAGTTAGGGCACCATTAATGTAATTTGCCAATTTTAGAAGTGGTTCGACCCTCTTGTGGTCGACTACTTGGTCTGCAAGTATTATAAAAACCACCGTGGTGGTCAGATAGTTGTTCAAGCAGTAGATGAACCAGTGTATTGGAGACAAACATGATTTTACTTTGTTTTTCCATTTTTCATTGCCAGATTATATAGAAACTGCGTTTTTGAATTTTAATGGTGAAATCGATTTGCTGAGTTCGTGGTGTGTCTTTAGGAAGTGACCACGACTTGCTGGGGGGGCACCAACAGTCTAGTAACTGTTCTTTATGTTTTTTTATGCATTTTATAGTTCAATTGTTTCTCTTTATTTCCTGTACATGCATTATCATTTTGTTAATTAATTTGTTGTTGTAGTTTAATTTCTTTAACTCTCTTTTGCAGGATAGTATGAAGGCTTGTGATAACATGAATTAATGTTGTAGTTAGGAATGAATTTGCAAATTCATAGACTAACCCCATGTGCAATTAGATATTATACTGTGTTTATTTTATGCTGTTAGAATTAAATTTAAAACAGAGTTTAAAACAAAGTAGAACAAAGTTTTAATTTGAGTTTTCTTCAACAAGGATTTGATGGATGGATAGGATTAATTTCAGTTTTTAATTATAGATTGCTTATCTCATTTTTATGTAGATATTGCTTAATTAGTTGTTGGTTAATGTATTTGGTAGTTTACATTTTAATGTCATGTTTTAATTTCTATTCTTAAGCATTTTCCTTATTGCAGTTTGGATTAGAATAGATATAACATAGTTTCATTTTATGTACTTTATTTCCAAGAATTAGATTGCAATTATAAGTCTTAGTTAATGATTGAATTTAGTTTTGCTTACATATTATATAAGTACAATTAAAATCTCATTTTATTGTTGATGGTTAACACATGAGTAATAATTCCATGAATATGCAGGGTAATTAGCATTATTTCCGTAATGGCTAAATTCTGATTGGATTGTTTAATCGATACCTTTCACTTTGCTATTGAGATCAATATTGATCTTATACTGCTTGAATTATCTTTTGTTGTCAAGTGCCATCAAGATATTATAAGACACCGGAGACATTCACACAACCACCAACACTATATTTTAGTTTTCATAGGTTAAAATATAGTTTTCCTGTTTTCATAGATTAAAAGATAGTTTTCCTTCTTTCATAGGTTAAAATATATAGTTTCCTTCTTTCATAGATCAGAAGATATAGTTTCTTTTTCATAGCTTAGAAGATAGTTTTATTGTTGTTGTAGGATAGATAGTCTTTTGTTTTGATAGATTAAAGAGCAGTTTTCTTATCATAGATTAAAGGTTAGTTGTTCATCTTTCTTGCTTTCAGTTAAATAGATTTCCTTTTATGAATTAGAAATAGTTCTGAAGTTTGAATTCAGAATATAGTCCACTTGTCTCTTAGGCTAGATAGTTGTTCAATGAGAATTTTTTATTAGATTACTTGCAATAGAAGTTGTCTTGGAGTAGTTAGTTGTTTACTTGCTTTAATAGGTTAGCTAGTTGTTTTGCTTACTTGTTTACTTGCTTTAACATGTTAGTTAGTTGTTTTTCTTACTGGCTTTAATAGAATAGTTGATGGCTTGTTTATTTACTTGCTTTCATAGCGTAGTTGCTCATTGAATTTAGGTTGGCAAGTTAAAGTAGTTTTCTTTTTTTATTTGCTTATTGTTACGCTTAATAGTTGCTTTTTCTTATTGTTATGAACTAGTTTGCTTAGTAGGGTTTTTACTTGTCTTCTTAGAACTATCCATCGATCCTTGGTCCAAAAGTACTTAGGTTACATAGTTTCAAGTTGCTTAGTATGGTTTACTCATTAGATAGCTTTGCTTGAATAGATTATCTTTTAGATAGCCACTTCCTTAGTTATACTATACTACTACCAGCCCTTCTACCTTTGGCATATATTTTTCTACAACTCTAAGTTTACTTACCCCGGGTTGACAATTTAATTCAGGGTTTTTAGTGTGTTTTTAGTGAATATACAACACCCATCACCCGATATGAGACCTGGAAACCTTGAGGGAAGTTGGAACTCCGGGAGCCACAGTGCTCTGAGACTTCCTGAGTCAACCTATTGCAGAAGCCCAAGGAAAGGGAGGTGTAGCAGCCGATGGACTATGTGACAGTGAAGGTGTCCACTCCTGGGGTGGGACAGACATGTGGGGAAGGAGAGACTGTTGGTTGGAGTTTTGTTGAGGTTTGGTACCTTAGTCTAGACCATGTTGATGTGGAAGGTCTTCTCAATCAAAAGATAAGTACAATTCTCTATTTATTGTATGATTATGTATCTTGTATACATGTTATAATGTTATTAGAATTTCCTGTATTTACATATATATACATTGCATATATGCTTGTATTACC
The DNA here is from genome assembly GCA_010110895.2 of Picea sitchensis. NCBI lineage: Eukaryota > Viridiplantae > Streptophyta > Pinopsida > Pinales > Pinaceae > Picea > Picea sitchensis. The sequence continues at coordinate 101,732 of SNQJ01S0034944.1, forward strand.
TACATCCATGGTTGTACATAATGTGTTTCATGTTTCATTTCTTAAGAAATATATACCTGATACTAATCATGTAATCGATTGGAATGTGATTCAGGTGGAACAAGAAGGTGTCTTGCAAGTGCATCTGGTGTGCATATTGGACAGGAAGAGAAAACAACTCCGGAATCGATCCATAGAGTTTGTAAAGGTCCAATGGACTTGGTATGGTCCTGAGGAGGCAACATGGGAACATGAGGATGCTATGCGGGCATAGTACCCACATATTTTTGAATATTTTGGAAATCTTGCTGATGATGTGTAAAGAGTTGCACTAAGGACAATGGAAAAATAAGGGGAGGATATTGTAATATCCCCCAGTAGTGCCCCAATTTTATTATGAATTGTAATCATGTTTATAGGCTGGTGAGCCAAGTGTATATAAGTTGGTGGGCTTATGTGTTTATTAGGCTAGAGAGCCTAAGTGTTAAAGGCCAGGAGCCTCATTTTTCATATGTAATTATGCATATCATTAATAAAATATAAACATCATTTTGTGCCGACCGACCACAAAGAAAGAGTGATGGGGGACTAAGCTTCCACAAGGTTGGGTAAGGGAGGAGGCTAAGTGTGTGGGCCTAGGGGATAAACTAGGGGGCTTACCTCTAAAGGGGATAAAAATTTATTATTATTTCCTAAAGGCTAAGGTGGACATGTTGAGTGTTGTCCTAAGTTCCTGTAAAGGGAACGTGTTCTAAATGTAACTCATGCGGCTCCCGTAAGACAAGTGTCGACTTGGGCGCATGCAGTTAAAAATTATTAGTCAACCATGTTGGGGGGTCATTCTCCCAACCTCTGTGTGGGTTCACTGGCGATTCTACCATCCAGAGTCTGAACCCAAAAGCCTCTGTATTCGACCTTTGAAATATTCATGCACAAACCTAAGACCCGAAATCCCTGAGCCGTTCTATGTTTTGTCCTTTGGTTACACATCCTAAACCCAGGAGAACCCGTGGACTAAGCCGCATCTTCTGTGAAGCCAGAGAATCACGTATATGTATGTGTCATGTGTGTGTCATAACTATTAGTGGTTGTGGCCACATAGTTCTTGGACTGAGTGTGGCTTGCTGCCTTCTGTTTTCCTGAGTTGTATTGACTAGTGGTTGTTGTCCTCACCTTGCAGGAATAGAGTTGAAACTGGTTGAAGAAGTGGGTTTTTAGGCCCGTGGATGAAGAGGCAGGTTTTCAGGCCTATGACAAACTCTCCCAGGTGAGAGAGTTTGCTTGGAAGTGGTTTTCTCCCAGAGAGAGTCCATCACCAGCTACAAATCTCTAAGAATTCATGATCCGTCCTATTACTGAAACCCAAGGCAAGGGAGGTGAAGCAGTCAATGGACTGTGTGACAGTGAAGGTGTATACTCCTGGGGTGGAACATGCATGTGAATAATGAGAGTTCGTGAGTAGTGGGCGTAAGAAGGCTCTTGGAGAGAATCCTCCTGGTTGCACTGTGAAGTGTTCCTGTAACCTCAACCTAGTCTAGGATTCCATTTCCATGTGTGGATCTTAGTCCCAGCTCGGGGGTGACCCACTGTTGAGTGTGATGAGAAGATTGGTCTATGGATGGGAGGCTCGTGGAAGGTCTGGACATAGTTTGTGGATTTACTCCAACTAATAGATAAGTATCAGTCTGTGCTTAATTTATATGTATGCATGTTTGTGCTATTGATGCTTGAATGGTATTATGTGTTCTGTTGCATGTGTATTTACTGTTAATCTTGTCTGAATATTAATGGTAACAACAACTCTGTGTTATGTGTTTTATTTCAATTAAAATGCATGTTTAATGGTAACAACAACTCGTTATGTGTTTTATTTCAATTGAATGTGATGTTATATATATATATATATATATATATATATATATATATATATATATATATATATATATATATATATCCGTGTGTGTGTGTGTGTGTGTGTGTGTGTGTGTGTGTGTGTGTGTGAATGTTCCGTAGTGGTAGCATTACCCGGTCTCTGTGGAGGGTCGGGGATGCTACAATTTTTCATCAGATCTAAGTAAAGTGTCTATGTAGTTGCATTTCCCATCTTGTGGATGGTCGAGGATGTTACAAAATGGTATCAGAGCTAAGTGAAGTGTCTACGTAGTAGCATTTCCCAGCTTATTGATGGTCGAGGCTGATCCTTTTAATATTTAATGGGTAAAAAGTGACTTTATGAATTTTGGGTCACTTAAGTCATTTAAGTGAAATCAACACATGATTAAATCATGATCATTTATCTCACGAGGGAAAGATAAAATATTGACCATCTATCTCATTAGAATACCAAGGGTAAGAGTGGTTACTCTCTAATGAATATTAAAAGGAGCACTAGAGGAGAGGTGGGGTGCATTTTTTGAGGAGAGCTTGAGTGGAAGTTGAAGAGGCATGATTTCCAAGAGAGAGCTTGAGCTAAGGAAAAGAGTGGCAACAAAGGAGGATTGGCATGCATCCCAAGGAGATTTCAAAATGAAATATAAAGAAGTATCGTACAACAACTGAAGGTGGGTTGTACAATATTTATTGTTGGTTGTACAGCTGGGTTAAGGAACATAAGTCAAGAAAGCCTTACTGTTGATGTTTGGCATGCTTTTTGAGGTGTTTTGGTTAAGAGAAAACTGTACATAAAATTACTATACCATACAATCATTTCTAGCAACACAAATAGAGGTTGTCTGCTAGTTTTTATATTGTATCATTTCATACAGTTACACAAAAAATGAGACAAAACATCCTGGCATAGAAACTGAGGTGTTGTTGGGATGATTTTGTAAGATAAGTGTTTTGTCTTTAATGTTGATATAAATTTCTACTGTAAACTCAAAATTTTCTCTTGAGCTCAACAAGAAGAATATCCTTGATTAGTTTTCCCCTTGTGGTCTTTTCCAAGGGCATTGCCCATAAATTTTTTGGGTCAAATGTGGTTAACGTTTCTATTGTTCATTTATGTTTTTGCTGCTATATTTTCATATCTTAGTCATTCTATGTTTGTGCTCATAAAGTATGATAGTTTACTGAAGTCTTTATTGGAGGTTGAAATATGTGTGTTGAATAAGTGTTTGTCTGAGTTATTTCAACAATGGAACTTTTATATTTGGATTTGATGAAACAAGATTTTCATCTCTTTTAAGTCTAGTAATTTTGTTCTACATTTGTATAATTTTTTGCTCATTTCAGCCATCTCTATTTTTTTTCTTGTTTCTTGGGAAGATGCAAGATTGTTTCTAAAATTACGGGGAACCCCTTGGAGAATTCCTTCCCCAGTTTCTTGATTCTCATTACTTCTTGAAGTAGATGACCCCTGAGGTGATATGGAGAGAGTTCCCATTTCTCTTTATACATTTCCAGGAATGATCTCAGGATCATCATTGGTCTCCAATGTATACTTTTACATTTCTATTTCCTTTTGAATTGTTGCATGTAGATCATTTATTTGTGAAGATATAATTTCATAATTTACATTCTAAGGCATGCCATTCTTATAAAATCTGAATATGGCATGCTCGTTTTGTAATTGGGCTTATGGGGTCTGATTCAAAGTCTTAAATAATCACAAGTTGAAATCTTTGATTCTTTCTCCTTTCTTGAGATGGATTTGAGTAAATTGAGTAAGTAAAGTATGATATGCAATGGGGGGCACATACATAGTCATAAAATTATTTTATAAATCATCAAATGATCCAATTGAATTAGTTCGAAGAGACAGATGTCATTCATAAGTTGGACCTATCAAGGTTTGTAGAAAGACTATGACCATCACAACATCATGTTCAATCAAATGTTTATCACAAACACTCAAGAATTGATCGATATGTCTTTTTTGGATCCATGATTCCATCACCTGAAAAAATAGGTAGAACTCTTTGAGGGAGGATTGGTGATGTATGCTTTTCTCCATGTAGATTAAGTGGGATAGAATTGGCCCTTCTTGTTGGAATTATTTGTCTGTTTTTTGATTCTATTTCTTCATTAGGAACTTCATTTATTTCTTCTCGATCCCCCATGATTAGGGTTTCCCTTTTTTCTAATTTCAATCCTTGACCAACTTCGTGAAGTTGAAGCTTCCTTTTTTACTTCTTATTAGTGTACCTTTATGAGGTTCCGATTTTTCTTGGATTCACAATTGTCTTCTTTGCCACGAGGCTATTTTTCTTTCTTCTTCCTGAGAAAAAGTTTTTGAAGATATTTCGATCTCTTCTCATCCTTTTTTTGTTGTTAACACCAAATCATACATTTGATGCAGGATACTTCCTTGATTTATGAGTCTCACTTGTAACTGAGGTTGAGTTGGTTCTGGTTGAGTCATTAAAATCCCGGTATGTGAAACCATCATTTTGTTCTCCCTAGTGGAGTCACCAAAAATGTTGATGTTCACATTGTTCAAAATATTAACAACAAATTTACAAGGATAAAATCCCCCTACATTTTTAAAGAGGTGGTGCTCCTTTATTATTGCTAAAATGAACTATGAATTTATACAGTTTAATATAAAAAGTATAATCACAAAAGAAAGGTTCCTAAGAAAAGGACCAAGAACTTATTCAAAAGAGAAATATGATATGTTTATAGTATTATACATTCCTTTAATTGTTTAAATGGATTGATGAAGGAAAATCCTCTTTTTTTCTTTGAAATTCGCTAAGACCTAAAAATTTTGCACTAAAACTACATATATCTCTTTTATAAAATTCTTCATTATTTTCTTGGTGTTCTTCAAGATACTACCTAAAGTGTGTCATTCTCAAGCCTAAAGAGACAAAAATCATTTCCAACTCCCAAGTTTAAAGAATCAAGGAAATTCTCTTTTGGATGTTGTCACCGACATATCTCTTGATAACAACTAGAAAAACTTGATGTTCCTAATAATGTCACGTGGGTTAAAAGTAACTAATTAGGGTCGAAATCATTGATCTAATTTTCTTGCTTGATATTGAATAAATATAATTGAAATGAAATTTCATCAAGATGGGCAATGCTTTTTATAGTTATTTCCCCAATTTTCCATGGTAATGGGATGAACTGTTTTTTCCTCTTTTTATTAAAAACGTGAGCCCAAAATTTATATTGTTTACATATATCAACTATAAATATTCTATCATAAACATAGTATGGTAGGTATGAAGGTTTCTCATATGAAAAATAGAATATGATAATAGTAAAAATTTCCATAGCTTCAAAGCTTCTTTTTCTAGATAAGAAAGATGCAACCTCCAGTGATAATCTTTATGTACTAGGTCCATAAATTAACTTTTTGAAAGAAGAGAAAATAACTGTGTGTTGATACTAAGAGGGGGGGTGAATTAGTATCAAGTAAAATTTAGCACATTTTAAACTTTAAATTGTCAATCAAATAAATGCATTCCAATATACAATAAAGAGCACAAGAAGAAATACACAGTGCACACCATATTTACATGGAAATCCACATAATGTTTTTCTTATATAATAAAAATGTTACATTCATAGGAAGATACAACTTCAAATATTCTATATCTCCAACTAGAAGGAGGATTCAAACCCCTATTTTATAGGCTCCAACCTAATGGAATCTTTAAGCCCCTAGATTCTATAGCTTCAACTGGAAGGAGGCTCCAACCCCCTTTCCTTGCCCCTTCCTTCCACCATCAAATATGTATATAAGAGAATCAACATGTTATTGTCTATTTCACTGTAATTATCCCTATCTCTATCATGGTCGATGTCTCTGTCACTATCATTGATGCATCATTATCATCAAACTGGGTCCACATAGACTATTATTGTCACTATCATTGTCTCTGTCACTATCATTGATACATCATCAACATCAAACTGGGTCCACATATAAACTGGTTCCACATAGATATCCTAGGTCCACATGGGTCCACACATAAACCCCAACAACCACATAGAACCCTGTGCAAATAATCAACCTTACACATTATAGTGAACCCATAGAAATGATTAAAACATCACAATAAGACTAGAAAATATCCTTCATAAGAGGTCCTTATCCTCCCAATTCCTTCAGTATTAAACTTGTGCTAAGAGATAAAAATCTTGGATACACTAAAAATGTGAAAATCCATCATGGATTTATAGTAGTTTTGGCCCTATTTTTAGTTTATGGGCCGACCTAATTGAACTGTCCTCAATTTTATGGCTAGGTTGTTGGAAAAAAAAATTCATATCTCCTCATTCGTAGGGATTTAGAGGGACTTCAATATATAGTTGGAAAGGTCTCGGAATAAGATTTCAAAAAATGTAACTTGTGATTCCATTTGAGTTAGTTATGTAGGGTAACAATTCCCACAATTTCATGGTATCCAAATTGACCACAGATAATACTTTCAACAATCTCCATCTTGTAATATTTATCTTAGACATATTTAGGCTTCTTCACTTGAATTTAAGGGATTATTCACTTGGTTTTAGGGATTCTTCAAAGACTCTTCCCCTAAGTGCCATGCTTAAAGCTATGCCATAAGGGGACCACTTTGGAGACTCATTAAATTAAACCCATAAGATTGTTTATGTTAATCACCAATAAACGACTTTGACATCAATGAAAACACCATTGAACATTGTGCACTTCATAGAAGTTATACACATATTTTTGTTTCTAGAGTGTAGGGTACCACATTTGTACAAGGTCAGATTTACAGTTATCATTTTTGGCTAAGGGTAGGATTTTGAACACGTGATAGTAAGTCACAACAAAAAAAATATATGAATAAATGTAAAAGATTTTACTCTTCTGAAAATTTCCCAGCTGAAAAGATAAATCACTTGAAATAATGCTTGACCAAATAAAAAATGGAATTCTCATGAATTGAGAAATGCAATATATACAAAGAAAGATTAGGAACATTAGTTGTGTATTCCTGTCTAGTTATCTGGTAAAATAACCATGTCATTTCACTGTATGGGTTTTTTAATGAACATACCTAAATATTTGAGAGGTATTCATAAAAAATTGTTGAGTCTTCAAGGTAATCATGTAGAATTTCAAATCATCTTTTCTTCATGTTCACTAAATATCAACTTCTGTAGTCTTGAAAACCATTGGTGGTTTAGAGAGTCTAAACGTCATCTTAAATACTCAGGGAGCTAAAGAGATGAGTGATTCTCCCTTTAACTGATTAATTCTCTTTTCCTTATCAAATTTGTTGATACACCATGAAATCAGTTCATTAAAATCATACACCTCCGGAACACAACCTGCCATGCAATTCTAGATGTCCAAATCCTGTTCAATTTTTTTTCTTTGGGTTGTAATGTAGAAAAATACCTGTAAGCCCTTGACTGCTGCAATATTTGGTGTTCTCATCCCAAACTATTGATAGTGTCCCTCTAAAACATTTATTTTCTTCAAGATGACATATTTATCCAAGGCAGTTGACTTTACAATAGCTTTTTGAATTTCTATTAGAGAAATACACTTGATTATTTTAACATGTTCCAAGGATCTTAATTCAAGGATTTTAAATCATAATTGGTACTAACATTTATATAAATTTGTATTGAGAAACTCCTCATTAATAAATATATTAACACCTATAGGAGTGGTAGTTATTTCTAGAAAAAATATTTAATGAATGTTGGAAAATGTGTCAAGACAAGACATAAAGCATCTCATGGTGATAGAGAATCATGAGGGATGACAAGTGAAATAAAATAATGATAGGGGTAAGTGGGGTAATGGAAGGATCAGGATGGTGGGATGGTGGAACGATGTGATAATCAGATGATCAGGAGGGAAGATGTGATGGAGAGCGGGAAAGCATATGATATTGAAAGTAGACGAGTGGGAGAGTATGAAAGAAAAGGATTAGGATGAGGTACAATCGTGAGGGAATAAGAGTAGAACAACAATCCACACCTGTGGATGAATGTCCACTTTCAACAAAAAATCTAAGTGTTGATAGTGCATAATGGAGGTCGTAGAAATCAAGAAGTGTTATGCACGTTGCATAACTTAGGCATAACAATGTAATATGTTAGGAACCCACAATGATATCAAATTTTATAAGTATGGAGGAAAATTTGGAATGGACTATACAAGAAGAATTACACAAGATTTATCACACCTATAAGTCAAAATTACTCAAAAGAATTAAAAGGGCGGATAAATTCTAATTGCATTCATGAGTAAAACCTTGTATGATTATGAATTGAGATACCCAACAATAGAAAAACAATCCTTCTCTTTGGTCAAATCAATTTGGTACTTAAATTATATTTTACCACCTCATATTATAGCTTATGTATGACATTATCCTATCAAAATGATACAAAATAAACAATTCAAGGAAGGAATAAGGGAAAAATAGCTAGCTAAACTTCAAGAATATGATATGGAAATAAAGCCTCTTAAAGTTGTCAAAGGAAAAGGGTTATGCAAGTTGATGAATGGTATTGAAGATGTTAATATAAATCCTCCTCATATAGATGATACTACCATGGAAGGTATATCCTTACCAAGGTTTGAATGGTATAAGGATATTATCTTGTACCCAAAGTCTAGACAGTTTCTTATTGAAATGTCTTCTAAAGAAAGAAGAGCTCTAAAAATGAAGACCAATCATTATGTTCATCTCTAGGATTCTCTTTTGGAGAAATATCGATGGCATTCTACTAAGATGTTTATACCATTCAAAAGTCCAAAAAACATTACAAGAATTCCACAAAGGAGGTTTTGGAGGATACTTTACACCTACGATGACTACACATAGAATTACCAGAGTTGGTTATTACTGGATAACCATGTTCAAAGACGTATATTTAATTACCATAAAATTCCTTCCATTCCAAAACATTCTCTAGAAAAAAGAAAAGAGCAAAAAATCCTCTAATACCTATAGAATTAGAAGAACCATTTCCATACCGGGGATGGAATTTATTGGTCCGATAAATCCAAGATCTAGCAAAGGTAATTAATACATTCTCCCTTCCATAAAATATTTTACAAAATTACAAGAATTTGTATCTTTGAACACTATTGATTCATAACAATTGATCCCAGTCTTAAAGGATAATATTATTGCTAGATTTGGTGTTCCTGAAAAATTATAATAGACAATGACTCAATTTTTATTGGGGTTAAATTCACAAAGTTATGTCAATAACATGGTATTTTTATGGTACAATCATCCAATTATTATCCTCAAATAAATGGCATGGCTAAATAAACTAATAAGACATTGATCCAAGTCCTCAAGAATATAATTGCTACAAATCAAATAAATTGGCATAAAACATTGATGGATGATCTTTGGGTGAATCAAATTACTACAAAGGGAAGAATTAGATAGTCACATTATACTTTGGTATATGGAAAGCAAGCTACAATTCCTATACATATAGAACTGAATGCACTAGCCATGGCTACAAGAACTAAATACATGGAAGAAGACTCCCCTCTCCAAGCTCGATATAAACAACTAATGCAATTGGAAGAACAAAGAGCACAATAATTTACATCCATGGACAAAATAAAATAAATATTAAGAGGCATTTTGATCATAGCATTAGTATTAAAGATTTTCAAAAAGATCAATTGGTGCTACTCTGGAACAAAGAAAAGGATGAACCATCTTTTCATACTAAATTTTAAGCTTCCTAGATCAAACTATATCAAACTATATCAAATTGTTTTTTTTTT
>SNQJ01S0034944.1:117093-144621 GCA_010110895.2 Picea sitchensis
GGGGAAACATCCATGGCCCCAGCCAACGCGACCACTTGGAGCAGTTTATTAATGCAAAGAAAAAGATTACAGAGAGATTTTACAAGAGAGTTTCTCACAATCGATCATCGGGAAATGACCCTCCATTCTCTTTAAATAGAGATCATGGACCAATCAGATGTCAAGCCACGGATCAATGGCCGTTAAGATCAAGGAGAGTATGAATCGTTGGATCACTCTATGTTGGGAACATATCGTGACCGTCGGATTGCCTAACTACAAATGCATACTAATGCATACTAAAAAAACACACTTTTACCTAACGACATATTAGACCAAGTAGATCTTAACTAACTCCTAAGTGTCTAAATATCCTAACAGTTATGGGAACCAAACCCAAATGTTGTTGCTGCTGCCATCACCTGTTCCATACGTGAATTCTATTCATGCCTTAGCTGAATGATGTTGTTATTTTCATGATTACATGTAACTGGTTGACTTAAGCTTTGGAATGAATAAATGGGTTGTTATTACTGTGGGTTTGAAGAGGTAGGTTTTCATGCCCGTGGATTGATGAATGGGTTTTCAGGCCCAAGGATTGAAGAGGCGGGTTTTCAGGCCCGTGAGAAACTCTCTCTAGGTGAGAGAATTGCTGGGAAAGTGATTTCCTGAGGGATCCCCACTGTAGCTATGGTGCTATGAGAATTCATGTCTGACTTGTTGCTGAATCCTTGGAAGGGAAGTGGAGCAACCGAAGGACTGTTGAGTAGAGAAGGGGCACACTTCCCTGGGTGGGACAAGCATGTGGGGAATGAGAGGCTGTAGGATGTTAGTTTGAGTTGGCTCTTGGAATGAGATTCTTCTTGTTGTCTGATTTGTCTCATCCTATCCTAGGAATCCATTTACCTAGGTGGAGTTTAATCCCATCTCGGGGGTGACCCACTACTGAGAGTGATGAGAAGCATGGTCTAAGGTTGGGAGGATCATGAAAGGTTTGCATGCAATTGGTGGTATTATATAAAAGATAAGTATCAACTGTGTGTCCATTTTCATGCTAAGTATTTATGCATGTCTTTGTAGTTATGGTTATTTTCTGTGTATGATGCATGTATATGTTTACTGTTATTTCCACATGAATAAGTTTATTGGCATAATGTATTTGTCTATTTAAAGTTACATATATATAGATGGTAGTGTTGTTTTTATGGAGTTGGCATGGCCTTCCTGGAAGGCCAGGTATGTTACAGTTTATGCATTTCTTCAAGAGTTAATGTGTGGCATAGACCAAGAGGTTTAATATTGGGTGTGTTACAATATGGTATCAGAGCTCCAAATTTCAACAATGAGCCTGGATTGGGCTATGTAAGTGGAAATTGAAGAAAAAGTTTCAGAGTGAATTGTTGTTGAAATGGAAAAAAATTGAGTTTCAAAGCGTCCATGAGTGCCAAGAGGTAACCGAGAGCACACCTTAGCTATGTTTGAAATATCAGGAGGTGTAGTAGTTCGGGAAACCAAAGTGGCCATAAGATCCACTTGGGAGGGGACCAAATCCTTCATAGGCATAAGATCTAGAGAAGGTTCAGATTCGTTAAGAACCGAAGTCCTTCAGACTTCACCCATTTAGATGTTTTAAACTTTTTGTCAAGAAAGAGGAAAAGACCCAAAGCTCTGAAGTCCCAGAGAGAACCCACCTCTTGGATCATTTCGGAGAAGGAGAGACATTGGATCCACCAAGTGGTTTGATAGTTCGCCACTCTAGGGAAAAATTAGTTGTGGTTACACGAAATGGAGTTTTCCCCAAAGTCCCAAAGTCCGGAACCAATCCGGACAATTCATGTTCAGGGACACATGTGTGAATATTAGAAAGTGTTTGAAATTTTGACGTTCGGTACTTTAGGGGTGTTCTGGTGTTCACCAACAATATCTTTGAAAGTCTGAAGTGCCGAAGTCCTGGAGCCCTGGAGTGAAACGACGTGATGATGTCACCTAGGGTGACGTGGACATGTTTGAAAATTTGGTGTTCGAGAGATGTGTTGTGTGGTGCTGAGAAGTTCTTCGAAGTCATACATCACCAGAGTGATGCGGCATGATGACATCACCTAGGGTGACATGGAACCACTCTAAGCATGCCACATGTCATCTTGTTTATGGATTTTCATAGACCTTTTGGGCCAATTAGAACTTGACATGTGTCACCCATAGATTGGGCCACATGCCATCTCTATATTTTTGACACATAGCACCCCCCTGGTGCGTGATTGTTGATAAGATTTTGGAAGTTTGAAGACTTGACATTAAGGAGAAATGTTGTGTTGTGTTGTGAAATCCTCTGAAGCCCAAAGTCCTCGAGCTCCTACCAACTGTTGATCTCATCCGGGAGAATGGACCATTTATTCTTGAAACCTTCAGGGGTTTTCTATTCGACATTCAGAGGAATTGAAGTGTTGTGCTGTAAGATCCTTCGAAGCCTAGAGTTACAAAGTCATAGAGCATCAGAGTGATGTGTCCTGCTAAAGTCACCTAGGGTGATGTGGACCCACTTGATGCTTGCCATGATTCATCATGTTTCGTTCTTTTCAAAGACCTTTTGTACCAATTGGATCTTGACATGTTTCACTCGTCATATTGGGCCACATGTCAGTTCCTTATTTCCACCACGTAGCACCCCCCTAGTGCGTGATTGCTGATGAGACTTTGGAAGTTCCCCAATTCAAAATTTAGGGAAATAGAAGTATGTTGATGGAAGAACCTCCGAAGTACGAAGCTCCAGAAACATTCTCTAGGAATTCACCATTTCGATGTTCAAAGGGAATGATGTGTAGAGAAGGTAGAACTTCCGAAGCCTGAAGTTTAGAAGTTTTGAAGTCCCAAAGCTCCGAAGTAGCGGAGCCCCAAAGATCTGAAGATGTATCATGAAAGAGATCGCCAGTTCGACATTGAAGAAAATGAAATATCCCTGATCCCATTGATCAGGATATCTATACGGATCTAGTGTTCTGTCTCACAAATATGATACATTGGGGGTTTCTGAATGCGTTTTATCTTCAGATATCATACTCCATGATCAGAATATGAAGGAAGATCTGATGCATGCATGGATAGATCGACAAAATTGGTGGTTCCAGAGAAGCATAGTAACCGCTACAAACTAGAAAACTCATCCTTAAGGTTATACCCATAGGAATGATCTAGAAACTATCCCAATAGAAGAGCCTTGGCCTCTAGAATGATACTGGTGACTTTCAGATGATAGATATGGCCTCTGATGCTTCAGATCTCATCCCCTGGGGGTCTGTGCACCTCTTGGCTCTCTGGATGTGCCCCAAATGATTCCACCGACGAAATCGGCTGTTATAGGACCCAAAATGATCACCTCACCAAATGCAAAATTGGGTTGGAAGGGTTTCCAAAGATCTTCTCTGATGCTCCGTCTATAACCCAAACTGTCCTTCCAAAAGAGTTGTGCCCTAAATGGTTGAATGATGCACTTTGAAGGATCCCACCATACGAATCTGATGGAAAGTAGTTCAATCTATGTGCCTTGGCTAGATCTCAAATGGGTCAGAAGGAAAATGCAATCTGAGCTCTGATCTCATGCAGCTACACAAACCCTCTATCTGAATTGCGCCCCCATTGGCTGAGCTGCACAACACTGATAATTGGATACTCCTAAATAGCATGGAGAAATACCTAGATGGTATTTCCAATGGTCTAGGGTGTGTCTTTCAACACCGAAACCTATCAATGGTGGTGGTTTCCTCCATAAATCCACAAAACAATAGAAGTCGAATCTCTTCCTCCTCTGGGAACTCTCAACATCAAATCATAAAAATGCATAATGAGGAATTAGGTTGAATTCTTCCCTTTATACTCTTGTTGATCTAATTCACCATTGATCTCACTTAAGTTGGGCACTTTTTCTCCCAAGGTGAATAATTAATTAATTAAGTCCCCCTTTAGCACCTTTTCATTCTAATTCTTTGTTGACTTAGGCTTAAGTGACTTTTCCTATGCTTTTTGGCTTAATTCATCGTTTAGCCACCAAATCACCCTTATTTCTCCCTTTTATTCCCTATTTGTGCCTGAATATAGTCTACGGGAACACATAGAATACTAAGTTACTCCCTTCTAGCCTACTCCTGGGAATGAGACATCACAGTCCTCCCTTCCTAAGATTGATCAAGAAACATCAATCCTGGGTGCTGCAAAATATTCTTTCCCTCTCATGTGGTCATCCTCCATTGGAAGACCCCTCCATCTAACCAAGCACTCCATGATGACCCTACTCCTCAACCTGTTCTCTCTCTACTCTAGTACCTCCTTCAACACTACCTCTAACTGGCCCTCCTCATCCAAGGGTGGAAACTCCTATGAAATACTAATCTGTTGTCCCACAAACTATTTAAGGTAAGATACGTGAAACACGTTATGAATATTGCTACCCTCCAGTAGATCTATCTCATATGTCACCTCGCCTATCCTCTTGATGACTCTGTATTCCCCATAAAACTTTGGCTTCAACTTATCTTCTCCTCTCCTCTTCAAGGAGGATTCTGTGTATTTCTATAATCGCAGAAAAACCAAATTCCCTACCTCAAAACTATGCTCGCTATGTGTCACTCTGCATATATCTTCTGTTGGTTCTGAGCCATCTTTAAGTTATTCCTCATTGCCTGTAGAATCCTCTGGCTCTCCTCCACCCAATCTTTGCCCCTCGGGACCCTGTTGTCCCCAAACACATTCTCCATAAAGGAAGGTGCATTGTATCCGTACGATTCCCTGAACGATGACATCCTGATAGACATATGGTAAGTTGTGTTGTATCAATACTCACCCATGTGTAAAATTCTCACCCATGTGCACTACTGCCACCCCACATAGTTCCTCAGATACCCCTCCACCCATTTGTTGATGATCTATGTCTGTCCATCTGTCTGTGGGTGGTAGATGGTACTCGTATCTAGCTCTGTGCCTGTCAACCTCAAAAGATCCTGCCAAAATGCGTTGATGAAGCACCCATATCTATCACTGACTATCTGTCTGGGTAAGCCATGCAACTAGAATACCTCCCTAAAAAGCAACTCTTCTACCTGTATGGCCTTGTAGTTCGTGGGTATGGAAAATAAATGTGCAAATTTGGTCAGCCTATTGACCACCACAAATATACAATCCCTTCCCTAGACTCGAGGAAGGCATGTAATTAAATCCATAGAAATTCTCTCCCATTTCTGCTCTGGAATGGGTAGAGGCTGTAGCAACCCTGCAGGGTGTGTCTTCTCTGACTTGTTCTGCTGACAAGTCATGCACTCCCAGATATGTTTCAACACATTATCCTTGAGACCCTTCCATGAGAATCTCTCCATGATCTCCCTATTTGTTTTGAAGTACCCATGATGCCCTGCTATAAGCGAATCATGACACACCTTCAAAATTTTCCCCTTCAGGGTAGATTCTGAAACTAGGTAGATCCTGTCCTCGTAGAACATGATGTCATCAAGAACCCAATATCTATCATCAATCACTTTTCCATCCAAAACCTCACATGCAAATTTGTTTTTGGAGTAATCCACCAACAAATGAGATTTCCAATCTGTACAAATGTCCATCATCGAACATCCTGCTAGCCTCCAATCTGCTAGGCAAGCATGATCGCTAGCATTTCCTTATCATAAATAGGATAGATTCTCTCTGACTCATTGAGATTCCTTCTCTCAAGCACAATGGGGTCACCCCCTGCATCAAAACTACTCCAATACCCACCCCTGATGCATCACACTCTAAGAAAAATGGTTGTGAGAAGTTTGGAAGGGCTAGAACAGGGCATGTTCTCATAACCTCCTTCATTTTTTCAAATGTCTATTGTGACTCCTCTGTCCAATGAAAATCACCCTTCTTGGTCAGGTATGTGAGTGGTGCTCCCAACTGTGAAAATCCCTTGAAGAATCGCCTGTAGTAACTGCATAACCCAAAGAATCCTCTTAGCTCCGTGAGGTTCTTGGGCATTGGCCAATCCAAAATGGCCTTGATCTTTTCGTGATGAACCTGTACTCCCTGCTCATTGATGATATTCCCTAAGTATAGTAGTTCTCTCATGCCAAATTCACATTTGGACTCCTCTGCATATAATGATTGTGCCTTCATAATATCCAAGACCTCTCCCAAATGTGCCATATGCCCATCCCATGTCTTTTTGTAGATCAGTATATCATCAAAGAATACCAGAAGGTACTTCCTCAACCATCCTCTAAAGATATGGTTCATGCAATACTGGAAAGTGGATGGTGCATTGGTCAATACAAACAACATGACGAAGAACTCAAAGTGTCTGAAATGGATTCAGAATGTTGTCTTCTCAATGTCCTTCTCCCTAGTGTTGATCTGATGGTATCCTGACCATAGATCAATATTAGTGAAGAAAACTGCCCCATGTAATGTGTCCATCAACTCATCTATGCATGGAATAGGGTACCGATTATTGATCTGAGTGCTCTGTAATCAATGCACATCCATAACGTGCCATCCTTCTTCAGTAATAGAATGATTGAAGATGAAAAATGACTCATGATGGGCCTGATGTGCCCCATTGCAAACAATTCTTTTATTGATTTCTCAATCTCATCCTTGAATTTCTTGGGGTGCCTATAGTGCTTTGTGATCACTGGTGTATCCACTACCTCTAACTCAATTGTGTGCTCAAATCCCCTGTCAGGCGGTCTCCCTAGTGGTATCGGCCCAAATAATGGCTCATACTAACCCAAAATCTCTCTGATCTATGGATGGCAATGCTCCCTACCCTATGAATCCTTTCGCGTGGTGATCAAATACTCTGATACGTAAGTCACATCACCATGAAAAAAAATATGTTCCATCCTCTTTGCCGATACGTCTCGAGGTGCCCCTGTAGACATGCCTCTCAACACAACTCTCGATCCAATGACATCTCTGAATATCATGTTCAATGTATGATAGTTGAAATTGATCTCCCTCAATGAATGTAACCATTGTACCCCCAAAACGACATCAATATCTAATAGGTCAACTACATAGAAGGTGTCTGTCAAGGTGTAGTTTCATACTTTGACCTCTAGGTCTGGGATCATGTCCAATCATGTCATCATGTATCCATTTACCACTGCTATGTGGAATCCCTCAAACTCCTCAGTGCGTAATCCCCTCTTGGAAACTAAGGATGCATATATGAATTTGTGGGTGGCCCCACCATAAACTAAGGTTGTCATGTGCTACCCCTGTACAAGGACCTTTAGCTTGAGAGTGTTGTACCGGGGTACTCCTGAAAGGGTGGCTATGGTTCCCCCTTTCACCTCTCTATGATGTTTTGTCTCCTCCTTGGGTTGTGCCACTACCGATATCTAAGGTTTCTTCGTCTACTGCTCTGGATCCTGAGTGGTCTCATCCTCTGAATCACTATGTACCCATGCCTTGATATCCTCATCCTCCTCCTCAATTCCTAATTCCACTTCAATGTAGTGGAGTTGTCCCTTTCCCAGGAATTTATGCCCTGGGACCCAAGGGTCTCTGCAAGAGAAGCAAAGCTTCTTCCTCATCAACACCCACCTCGTATCATCATCCAGCTTGGGCTTACCCTTCAATTCCCTTTGAGGATTCTTCTGATCCTTGTCTCTCTGTGGTACAAAGGGTTTAGTTTTTGGCACAGAGTCCACCAAATATCTAGTGTGTCGGATGGCCTCCTGCAAGGTGTGAGGCCGGTATGCCTTCACCCATCCTCTCAAGGGTTCGATGAGCCCTTCTGTGAATAACATGATCAACTGAGGATCAGATATATCTATCACTAGCATTGATACCCTCTGAAACTCTAAGATGAATGTCGTTGCTATGCCAATTTGTCTCAACTAGGCTAGATCTTTGAAATGGATCTCTGGATCCCTCCTATAAAATCTATCCATGAGTCTCTCTATGAACTCTCTGTAGGAGGTGATGCGACTGTGGCCCAATGTCACCAATCCATGATATCACCACTTGTGTGCCTCACCCTCCAAGTGTAAGGTAGCGAAACTAATGTCTTTTGACTCAATCATCTGGTTGAGCTTGTAGTAGGTGTTTAGCTTCTATACCCAAGCTCTCGCGATGCAATTGGATGATCCGTCGAAATAAGGTATCGTGATTTTACCAACTTTCTGGATGAAATCAATGTTATGCCCCCTACTACTGTTGTGGCTCTCCCCTCTTTGGATCTTTGGGGCAATTCCTAAGTCTAAGTCCACAATACTCGACTAAGGTCATATCCTGATGGAAATCATGGTTCAATGTTGCATACTACGTCTGATACTTTGCAATGTCCTCTATATGAGTGGGTGGTCTCTGTGCTATCGACATCTGTGTTGCTACCGAGGGTTCCCTCTAGAAATTGGGAAACAAAGGTCGAGGAATCCTACTCATAGAGGTGTGTGTCTGTGAGTGGGTGACTCGGGTCTACTACCTGCCCCTAAGTTCCCCTATGCTGCATGTGGGGCTTGTGTGCCCAAGATGCCCACCATAGCCAATCTATCAGCCACCTATGCCAAGGACTGAGACATAGTTTGATGACTAGCTAACATATCACTAATAACCTGCATGAAGGATGCCTCTTGTTCCATGGGGGCCTTACCACTTCCCTCTGGTCACTCATATCTATATCCTAGCATCCTCTATTCCTCGCACTCAACCTCATGCTCTGCTCTTCTCTCTGATTCTCTATGTGCCTCTTCCTCTTCCTATGAACTGGGAGGGAAAGGAGGAAAGTCGGGCCTTGGCATTCTTTCCTTGCACCTATTGTAAGAGACATATTCTTCACCTACGTGCTCACGACCATCTGGGTCTTCTACTATACTCATCGTCTTTAGTCATAGGCTGGCAGGACTAAAGCTCTGATACCACTGAAATATCCCTGATCTCGCTAATGAGGATATCTACTACGAATCTAGTGTTCTATCTCATAGATATGATACAATGGAGGTTTCTGAATGCGTTTTATATTCATATATGATACTCCATGATCAGAAGATGAAGGCAGATCTGATGCAGGCATGGATAGATCAGAAAAATCGATAGTTCTAGAGAAGCACGGTAACCGCTACAAACTGGAAAAATTGTCTGGAAGGTTATACTCATTGGAGTGAGCTGGAAACTGTCCAAATAGAAGTTCCCTGGCATATAGAATGATACTGGTGACTGTCGGATGATATATCTAGCCTCTGATGCTTCAGATCTCGTCCCCTGGGGGTCTATGGACCTCCTGGCTATTTGGATGCGCCCCAAATGATTCCACCAATGGAATCAGTTTCTATAGGACCCAAAATGACCGCCTCGCCAAATAAAGAACTGGGTCAGAAGGGTTTCCCCAGATCTGCTCTGATGCTCCATCTATTTCATGATGAGGAACATGTTCGAAAATTTGGTGTTGGGGAGATGTGTTGTGTGGTGTTGAGAATTTCTCCGAAGTCCTGCAGCACCAGAGTGACATGGCATGCTGACATCACCTAGAGTGACGTGGAACCACTCTAAGCATGCCACGTGTCATCTTGTTTCTATATTTTCACAGACCTTTTGGGCCAATTAGAACTTGACATTTGTCACCCATAGATTGGGTCATGTGTCATCTCTATATTTTTGACATGTAGCACCCCCCTAGTGCATGATTGTTGATAAGAGTTTGGAAGTTCAAAGATTCAAAATTCAGGGGAAATTTTGTGTTGTGTTGTGAAATCCTCTGAATCCCAAAGTTCCAGAGCTCCTACCAACTGTTGATCTCATCTAGGAGCGTGGACCATTGATTCTTGAAACCTTCAGGGGTTTTCTAGTTCGACGTTCAAAGGAATTGAAGTGTTGTGCTGTAAGATCCTTTGAATCCCAGAGTTTCGAAATCACATAGCACTGTAGTGATGTGGCCTGCTAATGTCACCTAGGGTGATGTGGACCCACTTGATGCTTACCACGTGTCATCATGTTTCATTCATTTCAAAAACCTTTTGTACCAATTGGAACTTGACACGTTTCACTCATCATATTGGGCCACATGTCAGTTCCTTATTTCCACCACGTAGCACCCCCCCCGTGTGTGTTTTTTTATGAGACTCTAGAAGTTCGCCAATTCAGTGTTCATGGAAATAGAAGTATGTTGATGCAAAAACCTCTGAATTATGAAGCTCTAGAAACATTCTCTAGGAATTCACCAGTTCGATGTTTGAAGGGAATGATGTGTACAGCATGTAGAACTTTCGAAGCTGGAATTTTAGAAGTTCCAAAGTCCAGAAGTCCCGAAGCTCTGAAGTAGCGGATCCCCGAAGCTCTGAAGATGTATCGTGCAAGAGATCGCTAGTTCGACATTCAGAAAAATGAAATATCCCTAATCCCGTTGATCAGGATATCTACTACAGATCTAGTGTTCTGTCTCATAGATATGATACACTGGGGGTTTCTGAATGCGTTTTATCTTTAGATCTGATACTCCGTTATCAGAAGATGAAGGAAGATCTGATGCATGCATGGATAGATCAGCAAAATCAATGGTTCCAAAGAAGCACAATAACCACTACAAATTGGAAAACTCGTTTGGAAGGTTATACCCATCGGAATGAGCTGGAAATTGTCCCAATAGAAGCGCGATGGCCTCTAGAATGATACTGGTGACTGTCATATGATAGATCTAGCCTATGATTCTTTAGATCGCGTCCCCTGGGGGTTTTCATACCTCTTGGCTCTCTCGATGCACCCCAAATGATTCCACCAATGAAATCAGCTGCTATATGACCCAAAACGATTGCCTCACCAAATCTGGAACTGGGTCAGAAGGGTTTCCCCATATCTGCTCTTATGCTCTGTCTATAACCCCAACTGTCCTTCAAAAAGAGTTATGCCCTAAATGGTTGAATGATGTTCTATGAAGGATTCGACCGTTTGAATCTGATGGAAAGTGGCTCAATCTATGTGCCCTGGCTGGATCTCAATTGGGTCGGAAGGAAACTGCAATCCAAGCTCTGATCTCGTGCAGGTACACAAACCCTTTATTTGACTTGTGCCCCCACTAGCTGAGCTGTGTAACACTGATAACTGGATACTCCTGAATAGCATGGTTAAATACCTGGATGGTATTTCTGATGGGCTAGGGTGTGTCTCTCAACACCGAAACCTATCAATGGTGGTCGTTTCCTCCAGAAATCCACAAAACAGTAGAATTCAAATCTCTTCCTCCTCTTGGAACTCTCAATATCAAATCATAACAATGCATAATGAGGAATTAGGTCAAATTCCTCCCTTTATACTCTTCCCTATCTAATTCACCATTGACCTCACTTAAGTTAGGCGCTTTTCCTCCCAAGGTGAATAATTAATTAATTAAGTCCACCTTTAGCACCTTTTCATTCTAATTCTTTGTTGACTTAGGCTTAAGTGAATTTTCCTATGCTTTTTGGCTTAAATCATCATTTAGCCACCAAATCACCCTTATTTCTCCCTTTTGTTCCTTGTTTGTTCCTGACTATAGTCTACGGGAACACATAGACTACTAAGTCACTCCCTGCTGGCCTACTCCTGGGAACAAGACATCAAAAAAAATGAGGCGTAAGGTAGTAGAGCCTCTGAAGCACGATTTTACGGAGCCCCTAAGTCCCGAAGCTCCAAAATAAAAATCACCTTTCAGTTAATTTCTTGGTTACAGCCCATGGTCACATGAGATTGGGGGCTGGAGAAAAAGGGCTACTTCACGAAAATTAATTTTTAAGGACAAATTTTTCAGATATCCATAACTTTTTACTCAAGACTCCGAATTGAGCAAGGGAGCAGTCATTGGAAATATATTGAATACTAAAACATAAATTTTCACCCAGAAAATTGAGTTGAACAGTCAATTTCTTAGAAAATTAGAAGAAATAAGTCTAATATATTATTGAACTAGAATGGTTCATAATTTCTTGATTTTGTTAAATCAATTAGCCTAACAACATTTTGTTTGCTGAACATTTTGCAGAGCTAACAAATGTAAGATCAGAATCATGATCAACACATAATGAAGAGTAATGGAAGAAACATAGGGGGATTACATCCATGAATATGAGATCAGATGGATGGATGTCCATATGGGTATTGAAGGAACAAACTCCAATGGACATGGAGAAGGAAAGGAAGAAAACATGAATATGGTAGAGACCATAAAAAATTTGCAGAAAGATGTCCAAACTCATAAAGATGATAATGAAAGGCTTATGGAATCTAAGGAGAAAAAAGAGAACTTCAACATGAAGTTAATACAGATCCTGGATATAATTGAGAATAAATTGGATAAGGAGAATGACTCAAGAAAATCAGGAAGTCATAGGTCTCCTAATTGGAAAGGAAGATCAATAAGTGCTAGAAGAAATCACCATCACTCCCCAAGGAATTCCAATAGGAGAGCACACAACAGCTCAATTACATCCTCTGTCAAGAAACATCATAAGAGGTATGTGGTGGCTGAGTTGTGAGGAGAAATGAACAAAATCAAACCTCCCACATTTGATGGTGAGCACAAGAAGGATGAAAATGAAGAGACATGGCTGTTAGGAATGAGAAAGTACTTTCAATTGCATGATTATTCTTCACATGCAAAAGGAAGAATTTCTATCTATCAACCCAAGGGAAAGGCATCCATGTGGTGGGATGAAATTGTGCAGGTGCATCACATTAAAGATAGAAATGTTACTTGGAAGGAATTCAAGAAGTATTTTGAAAATAAATACTTGACTAAGAGATACTATGACAAGAAGATGAAGGAGTTCTTTGAAATCAAGCTTGGAGGTATGACCATCGATGCATATGAAAGAAGGGTTTTGGAACTGTTGAAGTATGTCTCCTTCATCAAGGATGAGATAGTTAAGATTTAGATGTATTTGAGTGCAATTCCATCTTTCAACAGTGACAAGATACAATACGGTGATCCCAATACTTTGGAGGAGACCATAAGGTGACCTAAATTCCTATATGATCAACATAAAGGAAAGCCAACTTTCCAAAAATCTTGGGAAGACAAGAAGAAGTTCAATATGGAACAGAGGAAGAAGGGGAATAAACCACCATTCTTTAGAAATAGTCCTCAGGGAAAGCCAACTTCTAGAGAGCCCAAAATGTATGAGATAGGTGGGAAAAGGCCAAGGCAACCACTGATTCAATGATGGGGTTGTCAGGTAAATCATATGTATATATTTTGTCCCCATAGAAGTGAAAAAGTGAGATATTTTCACAATGTAGATCGACCAAAAATAATGGAGGACATTGGTAGGAATGTACCCATGGTCTATGCAACACTAGACAACAAGCAAGACGAGTTTCAATGACACACGATTGAAGTGTAAGGTATGATCAACAACCAAACCATTGCAATTTTAATTGATTCAGGAGCTATTCATAGCTATATAGATCCTAAGATGGTGGAAAGATTTAATTTTCCAAGAAGCAAGCATGGAAAATATTGGTTGGTGAAGTTGGCTACCAGATCCAAAAGAAAAGTTAACGATATGGTTAAGTCATGTCTAGTGGGCATGAATGAGCTGAGAACCAAGGCATATTTGAACATATTGCCTTTAGGTTCCTATGACTGTCTAATTGGGATGGATTGGTTGGACCAAGACCATGTTGTCTTAGACTATCACAACAAGGCATTTACTTTCCTAGATGAGGAAGGGAACCTAAGGACAATCCAAGCAATTCCCAGGGGAGTAACTATCAGAGAAATCGCAACAATGCAACTAAAGAAATGTTACAGGAAAGGGTGTTAAATATCTGCAGCTCATATGGAAGAAAAACCTAAGGATAAGGTGTCAAATATTGAGGATTCTACAGTCCTAAAGGAGTTTGAGGATATATTTAAAGAAATACTAGGATTACCCCCTAAAAGAGACATTTATTTCTCCATAAATCTAATGCCTAGAGCAGCTCTAGTATCCAAGACTCCTTACAGGATGAGTACACCAGAACTGAAGGAGTTGCAAATGAATCTTGAAGAGATTTTGAAGAAGGGGTATATACGCCCAAGTGTGTTACCATGGGGTGCTCCAATTTTATTTGTGAAGAAGAAGGATGGAGCTTTAATACTCTGCATAAACTTCAGGCAGTTGAACAAAGTAACTATAAAGAATAAGTATACTTTGCCAAATATCGATGAGCTCTTTGATTAGTTGAAGAATGAAAAAATGTTCTCCAATATTGACCTTAGGTCAGGTTATCATCAGATAAGAATTAAATATGAATACATTGAGATAAACAAAGTTCGCTCACACAAACATTATCCAAAATACTTGGAATATAACTCAATAATCCATTTAGGAATAATGTATAAATGTATAAAATATGAATAGATAAGATAAGATGATATACGATTGAGAATGAGGGCTCATTTATGTACCCACACAGGGGTTCCCTTATCCAATAGTCATGTCCTTAGACACATGCCCTTTCATTATTTATAATTATTATTTATTAATTAGTTATTATGTTATTAATATCTATTTATGTGTATATTTATGTTCATAACATTGTCTTCCCCTTAAATATGCTTTGTCCTCAAAGCATACTTTATGGAAGACTTATCTCTTGCTCTAGCTTGTAATTATTGTCTCATGCTTCTTCATTATTGAGATAGTAATCATTGAGGACCTGAGACGATAGGATCTTCTGAGAACTGAGCAAAACTTTCGAATTGTAAAGGAGTTTTCCCATCCTAATTCGATCTTCTGCGGATTTGGGTTTTTATAGGGTTTCTGGAAAGAACTTGATACATTTCTACTCCCATGATCACTTCTATTTTGACCCGCACTTGTAGGGGAAGTAATATTATTTAACATAACAGTTATTTGTTTCTGTTGATACATTGATTGACTGAAGTATCAAATTTTTGGATTAGGATGTTGATAAGGAATCCTTGCAACTTGATCTTTACTTCGTATACTTGTAGATTTTTCTTGATTAACTTTTGGAATTGAGTTTTCTTCATATCTCTGGCTTGTTTGTACCTTGACATTTAAAAACTTCTTTACATCAGTTGGATTTTCCTCCTTTTGAGTTGTAAGGTTGATTGGGTCTTCCATCGTTTCCTTATCGAATGGTGATGTTTTGCAATCTATCTTTTTTTGTAAAGTATTCTTATCATTCTTCAACTTTTTAATTTGATTTAATAAATCTTGATTATGTCGTTTTAATCGTAAAAGTTCTTCCTTATTTTTTGACCGATTGTCTTTTTCTGATTCTAGGTTCTCCTTTCTTTCGTCCTTTAAGATTTTAATTTGTTCAAGTAACTTCTAGTTAATGTTCCTTAGGAAGAAAATTTCTTCCTCCTTTTCAGTTGATTTCTCCTTGAGACCTTGATTTTCTTGTTCTAAATTTGTATTCCCTTGCTTCTTGTTTTTTAACTTTCTGATTTTAACTAGTAAATTTTGATTATGATTTTTTAATCGTAATATTTCTTCATCTCACTCTAGTAAATCTTGGTCCATTTTTTGTCTTTCGGTCTTTAGTTCTTCATTTTGTGTAATGACTTCTTGAATACGCTCTTTGAAGTAGCAATTATTTTTCTGTGTTAACCCATTAAAATATTTTTCCTTCTCAATTTCAAACTGTAATTTTTTATTGCTTACTTTATAATGTCCTAGTTCTTCTTCCAATATCCGTGATTGTATTTATGAATTATCTTGATATTCTTCCATAATAAATGATTTTTAAATGTTTCTTTAATCCTTTTCCTTATACTCTTATATAAATTGAGATTGTTTTAGAACTTTTTTTTTTTTCTAACAATCCTTCACTTTCAGAGTTCCCTTCACTTAAAAATACAATAATCCTTTTTTTCTCTTTTTTTATTATATATCCTTTCTTTTAGAGTTCTCTACCTCTAAGTAAAAAATAATAACTTTTTTTTCTTTACTATGTTATCCCTTTGTTTTTTCCTCGACAATTGACCTTTTATAAAATTACCTTAAAACCAAATAGACTATTCCTTTTTTTTTTTTTCTTTTAACTTTCTAACTTAGGAGATTAGGAGATATAGTTAGGATATATGAATTTATTTTATAAAAGGCCTTAATTAATTACAACCTTTTAACTCCTTTTGGATTAGAAAAATAAAAAAGACTGTTAATCTTTAATGAAACCACTTTATTAATGCCCCTTCAATATTAAAATCCGGTGCCTTCCTTAAATTACTTCGTTGTATTCAACTTAAAATAAATTTTCCTTTGATATACATATTGAGATTTATATTGAAGTGATATATTGGAATATATTCCTTATGTACTTTTATTATGTAATCCTCATAACCCTCGAATTAGAGAAATGAACCGTCATATGGTTTAAATCTTATGCCAACCAAATAAGATACCAAATGTAGTTAACCAATCACAATAACCGATTAAATTGATCGTACGGTACAACTCTGAAATTCGGTGGCTATACGAAATTAAACTGTCATGGTATGGTTGGCGATTTAAAAAAACTGTGACTGTAAAGATGGAAAACAAGGAACATGTACTCATTTAATTTATTAATCAATGGTTGTGGTCTTCAATTAAATCGTTGTTGTACGATTTAAAAAAAAGTACAGATATGCAATTAATTAAATGCGGTTTTCTTAAAGATGGTTGGAACTTGGAATGTACGACAGATTGATGCTATCCAGGAAAGAAACATGATTCTTCAAATTCACATAGAGTTTAACAATCCCTTCAATTTTAATATGGTTTATTGATTCTTCTACACCGATCCTCGATGTATGAAAGGCTTCTTGGATTGACTTTTTTTGTTTTTTTTTTTAACTTTCCCTGGATCCTTGCAACCGAGATTCATAGGCACCAGTTACAGATGTGGGTTTTGGTGGTTGGTAGATTATGTTTCAATGCTCTACCCCACAATAATAAGTACTCATGAATTCAACGATCTCAATCAAATTTTTTTTTTTTTAATAGTTCTTTTTATAACAGAATTTCTGATATATATATTGTTCTTGATTTCTTGGAAGTGAAATGTTCTTCAACAAAATCTTGAGTTTTATATGGCCAAAGGCCTGAATTGGTCAAAGACCGAAGTTCCTAAGAACTTTGAAAATTTGAATGGACAAAGGTCGGGTTGGTGGTCAAAGACAAAATTTCTCAAAGAAACTCTAAAATGATGGGGTTAGCTAAAAGTCGGTTCAAACAAGATCTGATAAAGAAAGTGGCTAAGGGCCAAGATAAAAAAAAATGTAGCTCTGATACCAAATGAGGCGAACAAAGTTCGCTCACACAAGAATTATCCAAAATACTTGGAATATAACACAATAATCCATTTAGGAATAATGTATAAATGAATAAATTATGAATAGATAAGATAAGATGATATACAATTGAGAATGAGGGATCATTTATATACCCATGCAGGGGTGCTCTTAACCAATAGTCATGTCCTTAGAGACATGCCCTTTCATTATTAATAATTATTATTTATTAATTAGTTATTATGTTATGAATATCTATTTATGTCTATATTTATGTTCATAACAGACATCAACATGACTGCTTTTCGAACCATGTATGGCCATTATGATTTCACAGTGGTGCTTTCGGTTATCAAATGCACTAGCTATTTTCATGTGTTTAATGAATGGAATTTTCAGAGAATACCTGGATAAGTTTGTCATTGTATTTTTTGATGACATTCTTATATATTCCAAGTCAGAAGAAGAGCATGAGAAACACTTGAAGGTGGTATTACAAGTATTAAGGGAGCATAAGTTGTATTCCAAATTGAGCAAGTGTTCATTTTATCAGAACCAAATTCATTATTTTGGGGCATATGATAGCTGAGGAAGGGATAGAAGTGGATCCTGAAAATATTGAGGCCATTAAAGAATGGTTAGCACCTAAGAATGAGGCAGAAGTCAGATCCTTCATGGACCTTGTAGGATACCACAAAAGATTTATTACAGGATTCTCAAACATTTCACACCCGATCACTTCCTTACAAAAGAAGGGAGTTAAGTTTCAACGGAAAGTAGATCGTGAAAAGAGCTTTGAACACTTGAAGCAATTATTAACCAGTGCTCCAATTCTAAGGATTTCTGATCCAAATGAAGATTTCATTGTATGCACATATGCATGTAAAAAAGTCCTTGGTGGAGCCCTTAGTCAAAATGGGCATGTTGTATTTTATGAATAAAGGAAGTTGAAGGAGCATGAAAGGCATTATGCCACTCATGATTTGGAGTTGGAAGCCATAGTGCATGCCTTAAAGAAGTGAAGGCACTACCTCATGGGAAAAATGTTTAAGCTAAGGATAGACCATAATGTTCTGAAATATTTATTTGATCAAGCAACTCTAAGTGCCAGGAAGAGTAGGCGGTTGAAATTTCTCAGTGAATATGACTTTGATATAAAACATATCAAAGGGAAAGAGAACAAGGTGGATAATGCACTCAACAAAAGAGTGAAAGAGATGCATTATACAACCATTAGCATGTACCAATCAGATTTTAAGGACAAATTATCAGAGGTTGCAAAATCATATTTTTATTACATGGAATTAGTGGAAAAAATACAAGAAGGTAATTTACAACCAAAAATTGAGGACTACAAGTTGGGGAATGATGAAATTCTCATGTAAAAAAGAAGAATCTATGTACCAAATTCCCAAGAATTGAAAAAATATGATATTGAGAGAAATACATAATGTACCTTATGTTGGACACCTAGGGTATCAAAAAACAATTGCAGCAGTCAAAAGCTAATATTATTTGCCAGGAATGAAGAAGTAAGTTATTGGGTACATTGCCAAATGTTTGGAGTGTGAAAAGGTCAAGGCTGAGTATAGACACCCAACTGGGTTGCTGCAACCATTACCCATTCCTGAGTGGAAATGGGAAGTGGTAACAATGGACTTCATCACAAAAATGCCTAGAATAAGAAAGCAACATGATACTATCATGGCAGTGGTGGACAAGCTTACCAAAGCTCCCCATTTCATTCCAGTGAAACTCACTCACAAAGAAACTAACGTTGCTGATATTTATATGAGGGAAATTGATCGATTGCATGGTATACCCAAGACAATTGTTTTTGAAAGAGATCTAAAATTCACATGAATTTCTAGAAAATATTATTTAAAGGATTTGGAACAAATTTGAATTTTAGCATAGATTATCATTCAGAATCTGATGGGAAAGAAGAAAGGGTGAATAAAGTGATTGAGGATATGTTGAGGATGTATGTGATGGATAAACCATCAAAATGGGAAGACTATCTACACTTGGTAGAGTTTTCTTACAACAATGGGTACCAAGCATCTCTAAAGATGAGCCCATTTGAGATACTTTATGGAAGAAGGTGCAACACATCAATAAGCTGGGACAACCCAACAGATAGAGTAGTGGTTGGGCCAGAATTACTCAAGGAAATGGAAGAGAATATGTCAAAATTAAAGCAGCACTTAAAGGCTACTCAAGATAGGAAGAAACGTTATGCTGGTAAGGGCAGAACTCATAGGGAATTTAAAGTGGGTGATCATGTATTCTTGAAAGTGAAGGCCAACAAAAGTTCCATGAAGTTGGGAAATTGTTCAAAGTTGGTAGCTCGTTATTGTGGGCCATTTGAAATCCTAGAGAGGATTGGACCTGTAGATTACATTCTTTCATTACCTGCATCAATGTCAATTCATAATGTATTCCATGTGTCATTGCTAAAAAAGTATATACTTGATGCTAATAATTTTATTGATTGGAATGTGATTGAGGTGGAGAAAGAAGGCACTTTTCAAGTGCATCCGGTGTGCATACTAGACCATAAGATGAAGCATCTCCATAATCGAGACATAGATCTAGTAAAGGTCCAAAGGACCTGGTACAGTCCTAAGGATGCAACTTGGGAGCACAAGGATGCTATGCAGGAAGAATACCCGCATCTTTTTGAATATTTTTGAAAATCTTGGTGTTAAAGGTATATATGTATTGCACTAAGGACAATGCAAAAACAATGGGAGGGGAATGTAATACCTGCAAGACCGAGCCCCAGTTGAATTGTAAACATGTTTTATAGGCTGGTGAGCCAAATGATTATAAGCTAGGA
Organism: Picea sitchensis; assembly: GCA_010110895.2. Classification (NCBI taxonomy): domain Eukaryota; kingdom Viridiplantae; phylum Streptophyta; class Pinopsida; order Pinales; family Pinaceae; genus Picea; species Picea sitchensis. The sequence goes on from SNQJ01S0034944.1 coordinate 137,145, forward strand.
GTCTTATGTGATGATTAGGGCGAAGAGCCTAGATTCTAAACACCAGTGAGCCTATTTTTGTATATGTAAACAATCATATCATTAATATAATACATTGTTGTGTGTAGAATGACCACAATAAAAGAGTATGGGGAATTAAAATCCACTATGAAGGGAAAGGGAGGGGATAATAGACTAGGAAAAAGGGATAATCTTGAGGGCTTACTACTAAAGGAATATTACAATATTATTCCTAAATATTTTGGTGTGGATAATTATTTTTATCCTTAGTTCTTATGGGAAAGAGAATGAATCCCAGGTGGAGATAAACGAGCTCCTTGAGAGCCATGTGTCATCAAAGTTACATGCATATAAAGGTGGGGAATATTATTCCATTTCACACTCTCTCAGCCGTATTACCATGAATCGACCTCTGTATGATTGGCACCCTCCATCTTTCACACACTCGTGAAGCTACCCCGTATTGTTCTCATTACCAATAGTAACCCATACCCATCCTGGGAGGAGTAGTGCACCTGTACCTTACTATTATGGGAAATGCCTAAACCAAACCCGAAGGCTGTTGTTATTGCTATCACCTATTCCATACTTGAATTTTGTTGATGCCTTAACTAAATGCTACTATTGTTTTCATGATTCCCTGTAACTGGTTAAGTTAAGATCTTGACTAAAGAAATGGGTTGTCAGGCCTGTGGGTTTGAAGAGGCGGGTTGTCAGGCCTATGGATTGAAGTGGCGGGTTGTCGATGATCCAGATTATGTTCGGAATGAAATAAAAGCATATATATTACAATAAGACACTCATGAAAATTGCCAGAAACAGACAAATACAACAATACTTGATTTCTATTAATGAAATAATTGTAAAGAGACTGTAAAAATACTGAGTGCAACACTCGCTAGAATGGTGACAACTTTATCTCTGAGAAGAGATGTGACATATACACTCATTCACAAGAAGATGATTACAATGAGTCTCTGAAGGATTTTTTTATGTTAAATAGGAATGCAAAACCTCTAGACATCCAAAAACCTAACCCTACGAGATGAAACACCAAAAGTCACGTGGGCCCCATTTGGGTAAGTTAGTACATTAACTTCCCTGGGTCATTACTTTTGCATATGATCTCTGTTTTAGGCGTGTGATAGCCCGTTGGAAAGGTATTTTAGAGAACTATGCATTGTTACATCAGAATCTGAAATTTAACTATAATTTGACTATGGAACACCAAAATAACATTGTTTAGGGCCCCAAAACGACCCTGGAAGTACATCAAGATGTGCTGACATGAATACATACAAAATAAGTCAGTTGGATTATGTGGGAGGCCACTAGTATCCACCTGGAAGATGTGTAGGGATTCAGAGAACCCTGGAAGTGTAAAACCCTCGGTTATAAATAAGTACAAAAGAACATGTTGAACTAAAAATTGACAAAATGTGCCAGTTGGAATAGGTGGGTGGCCACCAATATCCAGCTAGATCAATCCTGCCCGCTTAGGAAGCAATGGTCTCCATTGTGTTGAGTGCCCAGGGAAGAGGGGAAAGCAATTTATGAATCTGAATATGGTGAGTTGTGTGCTTTTTTGGAGAAGTTGTGTTGCTTGGTCTATGGAAGATTGTCACAAGCCTATTGCTACCAGGGTTGAAGATGCTCCATCAATCTGTTGTCTTTGGTTTTGACGAGGCATTATGTAGGCACCATTGTAGGTGAATAAACAATATATTTTTTTGGGATAGAAGGTGTTGAGGTTGCATTGGTTGTAGCGGTCTTCTGTGCATCCTTTGAACATATTGTGAAGAGGATGAATTTTGCATTATGAGAAATTATCTTGTAGTATTGTTTTGGTGGAGCAATAGTTGGAACTACCTATGGTATCCGATAGAGATGACCTCCCAGAGTAATAATGACACTAAGGGGTCTAGAATCATAGAAAACATGACATCTCAACATATATGGTTGGCCCAAAAGCACATCACAGAAATCAATAGGGGAAACATCACACACTACCTCATCCTTCAAAGGATGGATGCCATAGGACAGGCGACACTACTGGTTGACATGGAGATCTCGTCCCTAGTGAAGCCACCTGATGTTGTATGGATGCAGGTGTGGTGTTGTTGACAACCCGAACCGTTTGATGGCCTTAGCTAAGATGAGGTTCTTCTATTTGTCGTTATCAACAATGAAATGCAATGAGGTCCCGCTCACCAACATATGTGAATGGAAGAGTCGCTCCCCCTCTTTAGGATCTATTGATTCTTCTGGTTGAATTGTTTTGGATGCGACAGTGGTAGTGGGGTATGCGTCGATGATCTATCCATTTTCAATATTTTCTAGATCAAATTTCGAATTTGGGTTTGGCTCCGTGTCTTTGACCTTGAACACCAATGAGTTTTTCGAGAAAAAATCATCAGTGTTGTGCCAGGGCATTTTGTGGAAGTCACACCACTTCCCAGTGTCATTCTTAATATTCCCTTTACCCTTTTTGTCCTGTGTATTGGACTGGTTATCTAGAGGTTGTTGGTTAGGTTTGGCTTTGCCGTGCTTTGGTTGTTGCATATTTGCAGACCCAAATTCCCATTTGTTCTGGTGCTCAAATTTCTGCTCGATTTTGATAGCATATCGATAGGCAACTCCCAATGATGAGATTTCTAGGAAATCCATTTTGGTTTGGATGTACCTATGCAGAGCCCCATAATATTTCAGAACCAGATGCCACTTAAAGTCCTTGATACCTAGATTGGTGCACAAGGTATGGAAATTATTTTTGAACTTTGACACTATTTGGTTCTTCTCCTACCGCAGTGTGGTCCATCTCATGTAATGGTCTTCATAGTTATCAACATGATAGTAGTGTTCTTTAACCGCATCCAAAAAAAAATTCCATGTGGGCCTGCCTCATATATTCCATATTCCTATGTGGAATTTTTCTCCGAGTAAGTTTCCCACTAGTATTTGACATGGGGGAGATCCTTGAGGAGTGCGAAGGTGATATTTTCCCTTTTGGAAATTTTTTGAACAGAGAAATAACCTTATAATAGATTTAACCATTTTTCTAAGGCATCCGCATCTATTTGACCTTCAAATATGGGAATATCAAAATTAACTTGTACCTTGAAGGGAGAGGTTCCTCCAAAATGGTCATTTGATGAGGATGCATATGTTGCTATCGACAGACGTTGAAGGATGTGTGCAAAATTCTCCATCATTTCGTCCCTTTGTTGCACAAGATATTTCTCAAGCAACAACTTAATATAATATTCTCCTCCATCATTTTTATTTTTTTCCGCCATCGAGGGCTTCTTGGGTGTGCGAGAGTGAGTTTCCTTAAGAGAGACAAGCTTGAGACCCAATTGGCTGTACTCGGACCTTGTCAGGGACATGCGCTGAAAAATGATCAAGAGTAGCCTACTCTGATACCACTGATTCGAATTATGTTTGGAATGAAATTAGAGCAGAGATATTACAATGAGACACTCATGAAAATTTCCAAAAACAAAGAAATACAACAATACTTGATTTCTATTGATGAAATAATTGTAAAAAGACTGTAAAAATACCAAGTGCAAGACTCGCTATAATGGTGGTAGATTTATCTATGAGAAGAGATGTGACAGATACACTCATTTGCAAGAACATGATTACAATGAGGCTTTGAAGGCCTTTTATGTTAAAAAGGAATGCCAAAACCCTAGACATCCAAAAACCTAACCCTAGGAGATGAAACGCCAAAATTCATGTGGGCCCCATTTGGGTAAGTTAGTACATTAACTTCTCAAGGTTGTAACTTTTGCATACGATCTTTGTTTTAGGCGCGTGATAGTCTGTTGGAAAGGTATTTTAGAGAACTACGCATTATGTTGTCAAAATTTGACTCCGTCTATAGTTTGACTGTGGCACACCAAAATAACACTATTTAGGAACCCAAAATGACCCTGGAAGTACATCAAGATGTGTTGACATGAATACATACACAATAAGCTAGTTAGATTAGGTGGGAGGCCACTAGTATCCACCTGCAAGATGTGTAGGGATTGAGACAACCCCAAAAGGGTAGAACCCTCAATTACAAAGAAGTACAAAATAACGTGTTGAACTAAAAACTAACAAAGGTGCCAGTTGGAACAGGTGGGTGGCCACCAATATCCACCTAGATCAGTTGGGCATGTGGTTTGAAGAGGTAGGTTTTTAGGCCCATGAGAAACTCTCTCCAAGTGAGAGAATTGTTGGGGAAGTGATTTCCTGAGGGAGACCAACTGCAACTATAGTGCTTTGAGAATTCATGTCTGGCCTGTTCTTGAAGCCCTGGAAGGGAAGTGGGGCATCCTAAGGACTGTTGAGCAGAGAAGGGGAACACTTTCTAGGGTGGGACATGCATGTGGGTAATGAGAGGTTGTAGAATGTTAGTCTGAGTTGGATCCTGGAACTATATTCTTCCTATTGTCTTATTTGTCTCATCCTAGCGTAGGAATCCCTTTACCTTGGTGGATTTTAGTCACAGCTCGGGGGTGACTCACTACTGAGAGTGATGAGTAGCGTGGTCTAAGGCCGGGAGGATCATGGAAGGTATGCACATATTTGGTGGACTTCTATAAAATATAAGTGTCAATTGTGTGTCCATTTGAATGTTGAGTATTTATACATGTCTTTGTAGTTATGGGTTATTTCCTGTGTATGTTGGATGCATATGTTTATTGTTATTTCCGCAAGAATCAGTATATTGACAGAATGCATTTGTTTGTTTAATGTTACATATATATAGATGGTATTGTTGTTTTTATGGAGTTGGCATGATTGACCTGAAAGGCTGGGTATGTTACAGTTTATGCAGTTCCACAAGAGCTAATGTGTGGCATAGCCCAGAAAGTTTAAGCCTGGGTGTGTTACAATCCTCTTGCAAGTTGAGTCACTACCATAGATAAAATCCTAGAAATAAATCACGTGTTTTACTCATCCAAAATATTTCCTTCCAAAGAAATGTACAAGCATAACATATTTACCGACTTGATGAGAACTGTGACCTCAAAACAAGAACTCTATCCATAAAATCCCATATTTTTTGGGTAAAAAAAACCAAAATCAACTCATGTTTTGAAAAGTGGTGCAACTGGTAGCACAATTTTTTTTCCAAGGTTAAACTTAGTACCTTTTACAACCATGGCCTTAGAAAAATCATAATATTGTTGACAAAAACCTTAAAATCAACCCCCGATTGAAAAGTGGTGCTAACAACGACACCATTTTTTTATTTTCAAGCTTAAACCTACAACTTATTTGAAATATTTGAACTTGAAAATTGGTACTATTGCAACCAAAACGTTAAAATCGACCTTTCAATCGAAAATTGGTGCTTTGAGTAGTAGCCCTTTTTTGGGGGAGATAAAAACACAAGTTTTTTTAAATCGTGGCCTTGACAATTGATGTCCATTTTTACAACCAATCACAAAATCTAAAAGAGGTGTTATTAGTAGTGTATCAATAATGGTGGCGCTAACAATGACACCATTTTTTTTTCAAGGTTAAACCTACAACTTATTTGAAAACTTTGAACTTCAAAATTGGTACTACTGCAACCAAAACCTTAAAATCGAGCTTTCAATCGAAAAGTGGTGCTCTAAGTAGTAGCACATTTTTTTTTCTAGGGACAAAAACACAAGTTTTTTGAAATCCTGGCCTTGACAATTGATACCCTTGGAACAAATTTTTTAAGACGAATCACAAAATAAAAAAGAGGTGCTATTAGTAGTGTATCAATAACAATCATTTTTTTAGGGTTTAGAATTGTAACATTTTAGAAACAATGATTTGAAATCCTAGCACGATAATATTTTTTTATGTACATTGAAGAAAAAAAAAAAAAAAATTAAATCNTTGGATCAAGTAAATTTATTAAAAAAATTAAAAAATTAATAAAAAAAAAATTAATAAAAAAAACATCCTAATCATACTAGGACCATTATGATTAGCTTCATCTTAACTAAGTTATATGGAAGTATTTTGGAAAATAATATTGGCATATGTTTTGAAAGCCACAAAAAAAGAGCTAAAGGCCAATCTTGCTTTAGAGGATATCACTCAACCGTGGACCATATTTTCATGCTTAGGATCATTGTAGAGGAGTCTCGCAATAATAAAACCAATCTCCTTTATGTTTCTTTGATTTTAGAAACTCTTTCGACACAAAGCCTGGGAATAACCTTTGGAATAGGTTATAAGAGCTAAACATTCCTTCCGAGATGAGAGCTATTGCAATGAGGTTATATGAGAATGTTATTTCCAAGTTTAGGAACACCGAGGGGTGGTAGGAAGAAATTAACTATAATATAAGATCCAAGAAAGGTTGTCCCCTATCCCCAACCCTTTTTGGCTTACACATTGATAAGTTAGAATATTGTTTGAAAGATGTTGGTTGTACTAGTCAGACTCTCACTGGTATAGTCTTCATCCTTATTCTTTATGTCAATTCTATTGTTCTTATGATGAGTAATCCATATAACCTTGGTAAGAAAATAAGACTCCCCGGGAATTTTTTTTGTTGGTATGGGTATGAATGTAAACACTGAAAAAATGAAGTTTATGATAATTAAATCCCAAAAGATCATCTACGATACTTTTGTATATGATAACAATAGCTTGGAGGAAGTACCTTCATATAAATATCTTGGAATCAACATTCATCATAAGCTCAATTGGAACTATAACATTGAGAAAAGGATAAATGGTGGTTGGAAAGATTATTATGGGTTTGAAAACAAGTTTTGTCTAGAAGAAATATAAAACAAATCCAAAAGAATTTTATCACTTATAATCTCAAGAGTAAAGGCAATATACCTTATGATATCCTCCTCATAGAAGTAATCCTTTCTTCAAACTCTGTCCAAAACCACCAACGAATCAAGTGGGGATGTCATAAATATACCAATTCCTGGATAAATCAATGGGGGATATGGGAGGATATCATTCTACAAAACATTGATGGTATGAAAAATATTATTACATCTAAATTCAAGGAGAATATATGGTGCGATAAAGAATTAGAGGATAAAAGCAAGTTAATATACTACAAGGGGATTGGAAAACCCTAATCTATAAGATCAAAAGTGTCTCTTGGTTTTGACTAGTGCAAAGAAGAAAATCATCATTGCTAAAATTCAAACCAACTCCCACAAGTTGCATAGTGAAATTAAGCATTGGACAACTCCCAAAACACCGTGGGATGAAAGAATATGTTATCTTTGTGGAACTAAGAGGATTGAATATGAAAATCATTTTTTCCTAGAGTCCCCTTCATATACTCAAATTAGATCAGAATACCGACCTTACTAACCTCCTAACTCATCAAAACTATGGTGATCTTGGACCGCTTCTATTAATATTTTTCAAACACATATATAAAATTATTAAGAAATATAAGTAATTTGTTACCTTTATTAAGGTTTGATAGACCCATCATCATCATCATCATCATCATCAT
>SNQJ01S0034945.1:0-17222 GCA_010110895.2 Picea sitchensis
AAATCTAGGTGGCCTAGAAAATAATGAAATGTTTAGACCTTGTTAGAATAAAATATTAATTAGTCAGTAAATTATAAACTTAGAAGCCTAACAAAAGTCTAAGCCTAATTCAAGTACAAGTCTAAGTTTAAAGTGACTAAACTAAAAATTAAATAAGACTAAGGGAGTTGGTAATTAATAACCTTAGGAAAAGAGAGAAAATGAATTTAAGTTTGAGTAAATGCACATGTGTACATGGAAATAATAAAAGGATTTTTTTAAATAAAAATAAAATAAAACATGAGAGAATATGTGTACACAAAGAATGTTATCTTGAGTCAATCTATAACTAAGTATAACTAAAAGAAGACTCCTAAACCAACTCAAACTAAGATCTACCTAGGGGACACTCAATAAATGAGAATTTGGGAAACTAAGAGACATCTAAGAGCAAAAATAGGAACACATTGGGGAATGTGAGGGAAATTGGCTTTTAAATAAAATAAAAAAGAGGAATTATATGTGCAACCTTTGGGGAGTGTGACACATGTGTTGGGCGAATAATCATTTAATTTAATTATTAAAAATGAATTAGTTGTGCATGGGGACAAGTGTCCTTGAAAATAATTCTATAAAAGAAATGGAGGAGGGGTGAAAATGATCTCGCTTTTTCTTGTACTGTTATGCTTCGAAAATTTTGTTCGACTGTGTTTTACTTGTGAGAGTTGAGACTCTATCAAAAGAGTAGAATCTCTTTCTTGAGAGGCAAGCTTGGGTGCTATTGTATTCTGTTTTTTTTTTGTGTGTGGCCTCTTTGCGGCTAGGGGAATAAGGGGGAAGAAGAGTACCCCTAATGTTAACTGAGAGATACTAGTAAAGTTCTTGGATTGGAAGGCTAAAACCAGAACATCCACAAAATTTCTATTAAAGATCATTCCTCCATCACGTCAATTTCACGCTACGATACTTGTTTGTAAAAGTGCTGGTTTATTACTTAAGATTTAGATCATATATTGAAAAATAAAAAATGTTTGTTGATTTATGAAATTCTATTCTGGTTAATATGTATGATTTACCTTCTATGAAGGATGAATTCTTTTTAGATTGAATGAATGTCATCATAATTCTTAGTAATGTATCTATACAGATCTATTTGCCGATCCTTCAGTAATAAATTCTCGAATTATCATATATGATAGTTTCAGGAATGTAGTGATTCGGTCGTTTTATTTATGTTCCTTTTATAAATATATGTATTAAGACGTTGCTTAAAATGTATTAGCTTTATTGTTGCAATATCTTTATTATGGTCAAATATTCTGTTCAGACATTTAACACTTTTAAATATCTTTATTGTAATTTGATTTTACAATATTAATAATTGATATTTATAATTTCACTAATTTAAAATATTTTTTTTTATTGTTTTAAATTGATAAAAATAATCAAATTTTAAAATCCTTAAAATTATTTTTTACAAACCCACCAAAACATCATTAATTATTTAATAATTAATATTCAACAAATATAACATTCTTAGTATGTATATAATGTATATACCATGTGCTAAAATAAATAATCAAAGTTGAAAGATAAAGTCTTCCTTTAATATTACTCTTAGAATATCCACTAATTTAAATAAATACACAAGTATATAATGTATATACCATGTGCTAAGATAAATCAAAGTTGAAGGATAAGGTCTTCCTTTAATGTGAAGGCATTCTTAATAAATTGTACTATTTTCCTTTTCTAACGAGAGGTGAACTTCATCAAATATGCTACAAATATGACAATGCCTTTTTTATGAATTTGACCCATAGTGCTTTTATGACAGATTTTCTTTTTAAAAAAGGTAAACATTATTAAAAAAAAACCATAATAATAAATTTAAGAAAATTTTATTTTTGATTTTTCTATTCTTTGTGACATTATAATATATGCTTTCTTTTAAGAAGTTATAAGTTTAAATCAGAGAGATAGTGTATATATATCTGAGTAGACTTTATCACTTAAATCTCTAAGTTAAGGGGAGTCCCTTGTCCCACAAGCAAAGGTATCTCATAAACCAATTTGGTGTCTGGTTTATTCCTAACTTTAAAATTAATTGTTTATTATTATTAAATCAAATGCTTAAGATATATATATATATATTATCATCAAAATCAAGACAAAATTTATATTGAAATTACAATTTTAAATTATTAAAATCTTTATTTTTAATGAAAAATGAATTTACCATCTTTAAATATTGTTATTGTAATTTGATTTTACAATTACACCAATATAAAATATTTATTTATTTTTATTATTTTAAATTGTTAAAAATAATCAAATTCTAAAATCCTTAAAATTGTGCTTTACAAATCCACTCACCATCAATAATTACTTAATAATTAATATTCATCAAATATGAGATTCTTAAAATGCTCACTAATTTAAATAAATACACAAGTAATAATAATAATAATCTAGTTTTAAGGTTACCTAGGGATTTGAATGGTAAAGTGAATGGAGGTATACATACCCTACCCCTTCAGAATTTGAACTTATAACCTCTTAAGAAAAAACACATGTTCTTAAACATTAGACTCACTTAGACTATATAATATATATACTATGTACTAAAATAAATCAAAATTGAAAGATAAAATCTTCCTTAATATAAAGACATTCTTAACAAATTATACTATTTTCCTTCTCAACAAACTAAATTAACTTCACAGAATATAATACAAATATGACAATACTGTTTTTTTTTTTTTAATTAGACTTTTCCTTCTCAACAAACTAAATGAACTTCATCAACTATGACAATACCTTCTTTTGTGAATTTGAATCATAATGGGTTCATGATATATTTTCCTTGTCAAGTGAACTTCATCAAATATATCAAAAATATGACAATACCTATAAAAATATATGACAATACCTATAAAAATGAAAAAAAATATATATTCTACATATTTTATTTTTATTTTTAGATATTTTATATATATTCTTTTGTGAAATGGTAATTTATAATTGTTTAAATTGTTTTTTAAATGTTTAAATGAATTAATTTTTTTTAGGAAAAGTCCAATTTTATCATTAACAATGTAAATCTACAATTTTATTTTCTATAATTTCTAATAAAATTGATTAAAAATATTTATAAAAAAAACTAAAAATAAAACATTTAAACGATTTCAATAAAAATAAATCCTATGTATTTAAAAGCTTCAAATTGGATGACCAAGACCACCATATTAAAATCTATCCTTCTCAGTACAGATGAACTGAGACATTGTGATGGAATATTGACAGGCGAGCAACTTTGCCTCTATGTGAAAGATAAACCATAACTAACCCACTAGAAGTAGTTGTCTACTGGTGATGTCTTCCCTGTGTGAATAGCGACGTATGCGTCCTTATGTTGGAGACTATTAATGGATTTAAAGAAGAAGACAACAGCTTCACCAACTTGCACATGGGCAGACTGAAATTTGTGAAGTCCCAATTTCCAAACCATGTGCAGCTTGAAATTTGTGGAGTCCCAAACCCTGATCAGATTGTAATGTATTTAAGCCTTATATAAATATAAATAATGAATGAAACCGTTATGTGGCAAGTGGAAACATGTGGGAGGGCAAGCTTAATGTATTAGTTATCCTGAAATTGTGATATAAAAAAAGTTTTTTTTTAACATCTTAAAATATCAAAATTTGATTTAAATATTAAATTTGTTTTTTAAATTTAAATAAAAATTTGACATTTGACATTTTAGTTTTACATTTATGAAGGGTTGAATCATCTCGACAGTATTTGTTAAATTTTAAATAAATAAAAACTCTAATTTTTAAATGATTTATAACAAATGAATCTACTTTTCAACTGCATATTTCATAAAAAGTGAACAAAAATTCAAGGATTAACAAAATCTTACCATAATTTAAGATGAGTCATGATTAAACAATATCTTTGAAATTTTTATATCTTTGAAATTTTTATATGTTAAATTTATTTTTATATTTTAGCATGACATTTCATGTATGGACTTAAGGCTAAATGTTATTATAAAACACATGACGTCACTAAAGGTAGCTTTAGTGATGATCACCAGGGAAATTGGTTCATTGGTGTTTTTGTTGGCTGAAATTATCTATCCTTGTTGGCTGAAATATGGAGATATAATTTTTTATCAAATTGCTATTTTTCATTGGGAAAATCTCACTTTTGAATGCATATATGGATTTAGCACCCTTAACAACCTGTATTGCACTTGGATTCTCCTATCTCAACAATTGATATCTTCTATTTTGTAATTCTTCTAATTTTTAACTAAAATTTAGGAAAAAATAATTGAAAAATATAACTAGAAAAAATCTAAATCTTAATTACTCGCTTATTTTTAGGTGTTATATTTTTTTCCACATTATTAAATAACATGACTTAGAGAAAATAGATCCACTTTCCAACTATAAATTTGATAAAAAAATGAACAAAAATTCCAAGGATCAACAAAATTCTATCTTAATCCATCAACATGAGTGGATGATTAAACAATATTCTTGAAATTTTTACATACTAAATTTATTTTTACTTTATATCCTAACAAGATTTTTCCATGTATAGACTTAAGGCTAAATGTTATTATAAAGCATATGACCCCACTAAAGATAGTCTTAGTGATGATGTCTTTGTTCATGTCCTAAACAACATCTTTCTCAAAAGTAAAGAAACTTATTAATAACCCAAGATCTATAAACATTTAGCATAAAGAAAACTAGCCATCACTTGAAATCAACAATTTATATATTCTATTTTACAATTCTTCTAAATTTTTAATTAAAATTTAGACAAAAATAATTGAAAAAATATAACTAAAAAATTTATAGATGTTATATTTCTTTCCAAATAACTGTAATAAGTAAACCTACATTCTTAAAATAACCAGAAAAGATGACTATCTTTACTACCGATTGAAAATTAAGGTATCATTAATTAAAAAAAAAACACCGCATGTTTTGGCACTACACATTATCAAACTTACACCGAAAGAGTAAATCTATCCGTTCTGTCTTGTGATCAAGGCTTCCCCAAAATTTGTGGTCGAAGAAATAGACAATCTGGCCGTACTGATTTTTCATCAGAACTTAAAAGAAGGGAGGCTGACGTTGCAGGTTATCAAGATTATTAGCAGTAGAATTGTATTGGTATTGGAATTGGAATTGTCTGGCATTGCAGGTCCATCTGCTATGGCTAATAGTGAGGAGGAATCTACCAGAACGACTGCAATTATTGATTTCAAGCACACTGTGTTGGCTAAGTTCAAATCAGATCTCCCTACCCAACAGCTTCAACAACTCATTCAGGGACTCGAAGAGCTTTGCTCTCACCTTGATTTCGTTAAATCTTTCGAATGGTGAACTTATATTTTTCCATCCCAGTTTTCTTTCTATTTTCAATGAAATGGTTTGGATGTAACTGTTTCAAATTTTTTTATTTGTGATATCAGGGGCACCGATTTCGGACAGGTGAAAAGACAGAAGGGCTTCACTCATATATTTGGCATAACATTTTATGGTCCGGAAGGACTGGGTGCCTACGTTTCTCATCCTCTCCATAAATCCTATGCCGAAAAGTTCATGGCATCTATTGAGGACATCCTTATTCTTGATTACTCGCCATTGTATGTCAAGTCTTGTTGATATTCCTGTTCAGTGTGTTTCATTTCTGTTATGAATCTTTTTTTGTTCAATAATCACTTCTATCCTCCATGGGATGTGAAGAAGCAGTCGACGAGATCAAAGGCCAGAGAATAATTTCTGTTATTTGTGTAAAGGGATTGATGAAACTCCGTGTTTGTTAATGAATATTGAATTTGTTTGCACTACAAGAACGGAATGGGATCAACTCGAAGAAGATAGCGTCTCACGTTTTCTCTCGCTTTCTCTCGCAGTTCTTTTTGTTTAATTGCACTGAGATGAAGATTAGTGAACAGTTAGTTGCAGTTGCCTTTTATCGGACAAATCCAATCGATGTTTACGCATAACCGTGAGTCTTTCAATATGCGAAGATTTTTTTTTTTTACAACATATGCATCTTGTAGATATAATGCAGTTTAACAAGGACCGCATGGCAGCCTTTTTTTTCACCTGGGAGAAAAGTAGTTTTATTGATATTCAAGAATCAAAGGAAAAAAAGTAGTTTCATTGATATTCAAGTAGAATCAAAAGAAAGGAAACTCTTCAGAACAAAAAAAATTACAGTTTACAAACTATGCCCAACCTGTCAAACAAAAAGAGTTTTTCTGTCCTCTACAGACTCTATGCTTTTACATCAGGTAGATCTTCTATCACTAGAGTAAGTTATACCCAAAATATAAAAAACATTCCTAATACTGATTGAAGTTCAATAGTATATCTGCGAATGTCCTTTCTAGAACATGTGATGAGTACCAAGTGCTGATCACTACATCACTATGTACTTCTTCAAACATCAACCACCCACCCAATCTGCTTCCCCGGGGCATGTTTTGACTGTGAGTTTGCCTATGTGTACAAGAATGCAATTTATCTAGCTGAAACAGTGCTTGAGGTCAAAAATCTTCTTCTTCCAGGGAAGTAAGGGGAGAGAATTTAAGTGTGACTTCCTAACAAACCAATCTATTACAACCTTCAAATCCCCAACAATCATTAATTCTGTGATCAAACATTTCTTTGCAAACTGAAGAAGACACCATAATCCAAGCAACTCTACTTTATTGTTTGTACTTGCACGAACATCAAGATAACCTCTGAAGAAATGTTGAACACTGAGTTTGAGGACATTGCAACACCACATACCCCTCATGCAGCAATGCCATCAAAGAACCCAGTGGGTTTTTATTCAAAATAAACAGGGTTCATAATATAATCAAGTCGCTCATCCCTATATTTGCTAGGCATCTCCTTAATAGACAAAAAAAATCTAGAACATAGCACAACTTCATTCCTATGAAAATCCTCAAACAATGTATTATTTGTGTATCTCCAGATACACCAAAGAACATGGAGTGGGACTACCCTGTTCCTTGGGAAACACAGGAACCAAGATAAGAAATTCTCATTCAGAGATGGGAGATTTCAAAAGACACTTAAACTTAATTGTGCAAAGACTGTTAGAATATTGTGCTCGTTTAACCATAGACAATGCTACATAATTTTCACCCAACCATGGACACAGCCACCCTGGAGCACCTTAACCTTTGATAGAAAGAATGATTATGGGAAGCCTCACTATAACCAATAGATAACCGAGAGAGAGAGAGAGAGAGAGAGAGAGAGAGTACCTTTCCCCTAAGGTAGCGCACCAAGCAAAAAGTCCCAAACCACAGACCAAGACTAGAACCCAGTTGCAGTCGTTGCAGCTGCACTCTTCCTCTAGACTTGCACACCACTTTCTTGAGTGTGAGTGTGTTACTAAATGAGCTCAAGCACATTCTATTTATACAAATCTGTTCAGGTGAACAAGTGTCTCTTCAAGCACGACCGACCTGTCGTTTTCTGTATATAAAACTTCAATATTACTTATTCTGTTGAGTCGACTTGTCTTCCAGGGTTTTCACACATCTGTTTAGGTTTTCTCTTGTTTCCAGAATATTCTATTCTAGTCAAAGGTTTATCCATGGAGGTTAATAACTCCTGCAACTACCAAAACATCAACACAAACCTCTTTCCATATAGACTGTGAAAATTCACATTGTATAAACAAATGCATTGTTTCCTCTTCCGCTTTTAAACAAGGAGTGCAAGTTGATGGACCTACTCCACCCCTGAGTCTGTAGTTTTCACCAGTAAGGACACGATCATGTAGACACAACCAAAAACCTGAATAATTTTAATAGGTACCTATAATTTCCATAATGCTTTGTGCCACCATACATGATACACCTTCACATGTGGTATTAATGCATCATATTCAACATTTACAGTCATTATTCCCTTAGATTGATTCCAGGACCAAACGACGGTATCCTCCACATCATTGAGTGAAATGCCACTTTCTGTTAACATCACCAAGAATCCATTCCATTCCATAGCCAAATCACCAACAAGTTCAAGATCTTTTGTTGGGGTCCATCCTTGTGTAGCCAAGACATTTAACGTAGTAGAGGAAGAAATATGCGCTAGGGAATAGATATGTTTTCCCTTTAAATTATGTATAAGAGAATTTGCGAGTTTGAAGGAGGACCCACTCCCAATAAAAGAATCTTGTCCAATCCGCACAAGTGTCCCATCTCCCACAGACCAAGCTAACCACTTTTTTATGAGTGGAAAAGAAACTAAGAAGTTCTTCTAAAAGTTTGAAGTTGAAGAGTATTTGTATTGTTCAGATTGCATCCATAATACAACATCAACAACTTTTGTTGTTTTTCTTAATATGCGATATAATCAATATATTATTGCAATGATGAGTGTTCCATATATATGGAACATATAGTGACCATCCATGAAAGGATGAGTCCCTTGAATAATCAATAACTATTTATTATTATCATTTACTTACTATATATGATATTTAATAATCAATAATTATATTATTAATTATTATTCTAAGAGAATGTCTTCGTTATGTTGTCCAAACATCAACACTCCCTCTCAATGAGGGAGACATTCTGCATCATGCCAAGCTTGTCTTTGAATTATACAAACTTCACCCTAGACTTGTGACTCTTGTCTGTCCGTCTTGGGAGACATCTCTCTCCCACCTGAAACAAGGAGAAAATCCTTATGCATCTCTCCCTCTTAGCCAATTAAATCTCTCCAAGATCAAGCTCACTCTGGGTCTACATGTAATAGCATATAGCATCTTGAGTCTTTATCATTCCTTGTCAAATCACCATGACTAGGAAAAAGACCACGCCTGGATATTTCACCAAAAGAACACACATCTTAGTGAATGTCAACCTTATGCTAACTGAGATGAATATTAGTGGATAGTTAGTTGCAGTTTCCTAATATTATAGGAAGGAAATCATCTAAATTCATTCATTTTAAAATTGCAGTTGGCCTTTTATTGGACAAATCCAATCGATGTTTACGCATAACCATGAGTCTTTCAATATGTAAAGATTTTATTTTTACAACATATACCTCTTGTAGATATAATTCTATGTTAACAAGGGCCGCATGGTAGTCTTTTTTTCACCCAGGAAAAAAATAGTTTCATTGATATTTAAGTAGAATCAAGGGAAACTTTCCAGTACCAAAAAATTGCAGTTTTCAAACCATGCATAACCTGTCAAACAAAAAGAGTTTTTCTTCATCTACAGACTCTATGCTCTGTTCACAAGCACTTTTACATCTGGTAGACCTTCTATCACTAGAGTAAGTTATACCCAAAATATAAAAACATTCTTAATATTGATTGAAGTTCAATAGTATATCTGACAATGTATTTTCTAGAACATGTGATGAGTACCAATGTTGATCACTACATCATTATGTACTTCTTCAAACATCAACCACCCAATCTGCTTCCAGGGCATGTTTTGATAGTGAATCTACCCGAGAGTTGAATTGTTTGTCTACATGAATTCAATTTATCCAGTTGAAATACTGCTTGAGGTCCAAAATATTCATCTTCCAGGGAAATAAGGGAAGAACATTTATGTGTGACTTCCCAACAAACCGATCTATTACAACCTTCAAATCCCCAACCACCATTAATTTGTTTTTCAAACATTTCTTTGAATATTGAAGAAGACGCCATAATCCAAGAAACTTTGCTTTATTGTTTGTATCTGCACCAACAACAATATAGCCTCTACAGAAATGTTGAACATTGAGTTTGAGGACATTGCCAACATCACATACCCCTCTTGCAGTAGATCCATAAAAGAACCCAATGGGTTTTTCTTCAAAATAAACAGGGTTCATAATATAATCAAGTCACTCATCCCTATATTTTCCATCCATCTCCAGAATATACAAAACAATTCTAGAACATAGAAAAACTTCATTCCTATGTGTTAGCACCAATTCTTGCAAGAAGGGTGCTTTTTCCCGATTTCAGATACTTGATGCAGAATGCGAAGAAAGGGGGGTGTGAAAAATAATCAAATGCGTTCTAGTCCAAGGCCATAGCCTAAGCGTCGAGTGCATCCCATAGGAGAAGCCAATTTCAGGTTTAAAAATCAAGCGAGCGAGCAGTCTGATTTCAACGGTAAGGATCAATTGGCAAAGAAGATCGACGGTCGGCGGGGAATCCCAGTCACAGAGTTGCGTCGGGATTAGTGCAATGGATAGCGCCTATATTACAAATATGGGTCGTCCGATCCAGTTGGGATAGGTGGCAGCCAGTCGGCATTTCAGGGATCGACGTTTTGGGAGACAAGGGACCTCCCATTCACCGAAGCTGAAATTGTCGATCGACGAAATGCCGAAGGCACCTTTGGAGCTGAGCCCACGGTCCTAGTGCCAGGTCACGTCAAGTGAGCCTGGGAATGAAGGCAACCCCCTTTTAAATAAAAAATTCTATCTCGGTCGTTCATCTGAAGGACACACGGCGCACATCCGTGCTTTCGCAGTTTAGTCGATCGGGATTTTGAGAGAAGCACATCGTGAACTCTCGGTGCAAGAAATCCTGAAAGGATCAGGACCATTGATCAGGAGGACATGCGGCGCATGATCTGAGCCATGGGTGGGGCCCTTCGGGATTTTCATAGTGTCAACGTCGAAGACGTAATCTTAGTCGTCCATCCAAGAGGACGCGTGGTGCGCGATCATGTCATGTCGGCATTTGGGAGTTCGAGGGGTAAGCGCTCCTCGTAATTTCACATCTCGAAGCCCCGAGGCCCAAAGTGCCGAAAACGCCTTTGAGGATAAGCATAGGGTCACGGCCCATGGGCACTTGGGAAATAAAAAGAGTTGTGCAAGAGGGGCCAAAGGTGTAGATTTTAGTCACAGAAGGGTTCATCGCGATCTTCAGGTGCTATCTGATTCGACCTCAATCCTGGTTCTCGTTTGGAGTAAATGAAGTTGAGAGGGGCTGGTTGAAACCTCTCCTCACTCATTAAGTGTAAGGTATGGAGGATTTGGCAAGATCCATGCCCGAGAGGGTCCTGTGTACCGATTTTTTCCAAAGAAGCCATGTTGAGTCCTCGACTAGCCAGAGAGGTCTGCACATGCTAACTCGGCACTTAATGGCTCAGTTACTCCCCTTGCAGGAGCCATGTGCAGTTACGGTGGCGTCTGACGAAGAATATCCGTCCGAGTTTGACTGAAGGGACACCACGCCTTGGATAACTGAGCACACCTCTATTAGGCGATTTTCTCTGAGTATATAGACTCAGTCTTTGTATTTTGTAATCACCGATGGTTGAGCTAGGCTCCCGATTGTAAATTTTTGATGAAGCGTTGGTCGCTCTGGTTATGTATTGGCATTTGAGACTTCTTACTTTATGGATGTCAGCCTCTTTCCATCCCTTTGTTTACACTGTGTTAGAGCAACTCGAAATTGGAGGATCCAGTCGAGTTGCGTTGTTATAGGATGATGTAGGTTGGATCACTGTAATAGTCGCAGGTTTTCTAATAAGTTCTTGTGCTTTCTCAATGCTGAATGGCTCGGAATTGGAGGATCCAGTCGAGCCACCTTTCAGTTCCTTGAAACTCGAGGTCAAGAGGATATTTTCTTCTAAGTTTTTCCTCCTCAAGTTGTCGAAGGCCTGATGCTCGAGGCAGTCTTGCTCACTCATCTCATTAAGTCTTCCATCTATCCATCTTATACTCAACTTACTGATGGAAGTTGGATCAAGACCTCCCTTGTTTTTCACATACCAAGCCCGATTTTCTGAGTTAGAGCGATATCTTCTGGAGCCTCTATCCATTCGATCACCCCATTAAACAAATCGTGACATAAAACTGATGGGCATTGGGCTCCGCTCCTACAAGAAATCCAGGAGTGACTTTCATCGCCAACATTTCTAGCACCGTTGCCGGGGACAAAGTTGAATATTTTCCCCGGGATTGAACGACAACGATTAAATAATTCTGAAGGTGCATCAGATATCATAATTATCAAGATTGCTATTGTGAACCTGGCAACTCCATTGTTTCCACTTCACTGTTTCAGCTGTGGCTACTATTGGCACACCTGAAAGCTGACCCAGAGGAGCCCCAACATGCCTCTTGTAGAAATTGTGAGTTTATAAAGAAAATGTGGTCTATAGTAGATGGCTCACCTGGGTATCGGGTTGAAGCAGATGTTCCTAGCTTCCCTTCTTATGACGACGAAGACCTCCCCATTTTTAAAGAAGAGATGGTTGTGGAGGAGGATTTTTCTCTTTTCCTTCAAGGGGTTTCTCACGATATATTTTTACCTGGGATTAAAGATAAAAAAAATTATGTATGAACAACCAGGAGAACCAGATACCACTGTCCCTGAAACAAATATTTTTGACGGGATCACTATTCTGGAGGAGGAACATAGAAATGAAGGTCAGCCCCTTTTTGATGAATATTATAGTGATGATGAGTAACAAGCTTATCCTACATTTGATCACTATGAAGATGTTGACCGACATGACAACAAGTAGAGCCATCCAATGGTCCCTATTTATGATGAATACGAATCTGACCTGGGGGAGAGCCAACCAGAAGAGGAGAAAGAACCAGAGGAGCAGAATATTTCCTCTCCAGAGCCAGTCAGTGAGTAGCCATCGCCTGAGAGCAGTGAGCCTACGTCATTCATCCACCAACCTATGCTTATCAGAGATATTCAACCACATGTGAACAACTGTGTAGCAAAGGAGGCTGTCTTTCGCCCATTTTTTGGAATTCGCCACTCATTCTATGACCCTGTCAGCAAGTACATGGAGTGGCACTTCCTCTATGCCTTGGAGCCGCCCAGCTTTATCTCCCCGGCAAAGGCGCTAGAAATGTTGGCGACGGAAGTCACTCCTGGATTGCTTGCAGGAACAGAGCCCGATGCCCATCAGTTTTATGTCATGATTTGTTTAATGGGGTGATCAAATGGATAGAGGCTCAAGAAGATATCGCTCTAACTCAGAAAATCGGGCTTGGTATGTGAAAAAAAAGGGAGGTCTTGATCCAACTTCTGTCAGTAAGTTGAGTATAAGATGGATAGATGGAAGACTTAATGAGATGAGTGAGCAAGACTGCCTCGGGCATCAGGCCTTCGGTAGCTTGAGGGGGAAAAACTCAAAAGACAAGATCCTCTTGACCCCGAGTTTCAAGGAACTGAAAGGTGGCTCGAATGGATCCTCCAATTCCGAGCCATTTAGCGTTGAGAAAGCACAAGAACTGATTAGAAACCCTGCGACTATTATAGTGATCCAACCTACATCATCCTATAACAACGCAACTCGACTGGATCCTCCAATTCCGAGTTGTTCTAACACAGTGTAAAAAAAGGGATGGAAAGAGGTTGACACCCATAAAGTAAGAAGTCTCAAATGCCAATACATAACCAGAGTGACCAACGCTTCATCAAAACGTTACAATCGGGAGCCTAGCTCAACCATCGATGATTACAAAATATAAATATTGAGTCTATATACTCAGAGAAAATCGCCTAACAGAGGCGTGCTCAATTATCCAAGGCGTGGTGTCCCTTCAGTCAAACTCGGACGGATATTCTTTGTCAGATGCCACCTTAATTGCACATGGCTTCTGCAAGGGGAGTAGCTGAGCCATTAAGTGCCAAGTTAGTGTGTGCAGACCTCTATGGCTAGTCGAGGACTCAGCATGGCTTCTTTGGAAAACATCGGTACACAGGACCCTCTCAGGCAGGGAGCTTGCTAGATCCTCCATACCTTACACTTAATGAGTGAGGAGAGGTTTCAACCACCCCCTATCAACTTCATTTACTCCAAGCGAGAACCAGGATTGAGGTCAAATCAGATGGCACCTGAAGATCGCGATGACCCCGTCTGTGACTAAACTCGACGCCTTTGGCCCCTCTTGCACAACTCTTTTTATTTCCCAAGTGCCCATGGGCCGTGACCCTACGCTTATCCTCAAAGGCGCTTTCGACGCTTCAGGGTTCGGGGATTTGAGATGTGAAATGACGAGGAGCGCTTACCCCTCAAACTCCCAAATGCCGACATGACATGATCGCGCACCATGAGTCCTCTTGGATGGACGACTAAGATTACGTCTTCGACATTGACACTATGAAAATCCTGAAGGGCCCCACCCATGGCTCAAATCATGCACCACATGTCCTCCTGATCAATGGTCCTGATCCTTTGGGGATTTCTTGCACCGGGAGTTCACGATGTGCTTCTTCCTCAAAATCTCGATCGACTAAACTGTGAAAGCATGGATGTGCGTCGCGTGTCCTTCAGATGAATGGACGAGATAGAATTTGTTATTTAAAAGGGGGCTTCCTTCATTCCCAGGCTTTCTTGACGTGACCTGGCGCTAGGACTGTGGGCTCAGCTCCAAAGGTGCCTTCGACATTTTGTCGATCGACAATTTCAGCTGCAATGAATGGGAGGTCCCTTGTCTCCCGAAACGCCGATCCCCGAAATGTCGAGTGGCTGCTACCTGTCCCAACTGGATCGGACGACCCAGATTTGTAATATAGGCGCTATCTATTGCGCTAATCACAGCGCAACTCTGTTAACTGGGATCCCCGCCGACCGTCGATCTTCTCTGTCAATTGATCCTTACCATTGAAATCAGACTACTCGTTCGGTTGATTTTTAAACCCGAAATGGACTTCTCCTATGGGTTGCACTCGGCGCTTAGGCTGTGGCCTTGGACTAGAACACATTTGATGGGTTTTCACACCCCCCCTTTCTTCGCATTCTGCATCAAGTGTTTGAAATCGGGAAAAAACACCATGCTTGCAAGAATTGGTGCTAACACTATGAATATCCTCAAACAATATCTTGTTTATGTATCTCCAGATACCCCTAAGAACATGGAGTTGGACTACCATGTTCCTTGGGAAAGACAGGAACCAAGACAAGAAATTTTCATTCAGATATGGGAGATTACAAGACCCAGTTAAAATTAATTGTGCACAAACTGTTAGAATATTTTTCTCGTTTAACCATAGACAATGCTACAACATTGTCTCCCAACCATAGGCAAAAATCCAACCTCAAGCACCTTAACCTTTGATATAAATAATGATTCCGGGAAGCCTCACTAGAACCAATAGATAACTAAGAGAGAGAGAGTGTGCCTTTCTCCTAAGGTAGCGCACCAAGAAAAAACTCGGAAACCACAGACCAATACTAGTACCCAGCTGCAGTCATTGTAGCTACACTCTTCCTCTAGACTTGCGCACCACTTTCTTGAGTGTGAGTGTGTTACCAAATGAGCTCAAGTGCATTCTATTTATAATAATCTGGCCAGGTGAACTAGTGTCTCTTCAAGCAAGGTCGACCTATCCTTTTCTGCATATAATACTTCAATATTACTTTTATGTTGAGCCGACTTGTCTTCCAGGGTTTTCACACATCTGTTTAGGTTATCTCTTGTTTCCAGAATATTCTATTCTAGTCAAAGGTTTATCCATGAAGGTTGATACATCTTGTAGCTACCAAAATATCAACACAGACCTCCTTCCATATAGACTGTGAAACTTCGCATTGTACAAATAAATGCATTGTTGTCTCTTCCACTTTTAAACAAAGAGTGAAAGCTGACGAACCAACTCTACCCCTAAGTCTGTAGTTTTCACCAGTAAGGACATGATCCTATAGACACAACCAAAAAAATGAATAATTTTTAGAGGTACCTATAATTTCCACAATGCTTTGTGCTACCATACATTATCCGCCTTCACATGTTGTGCTATTAATGCATCATATGCATCCTTTATAGTCATCATGCCCTTATATTGATTCCATTACCAAACAATAGTATCCTCTGCATCATTGAGTGAAATTCCACTTTCCATTAACATCACCAAGAATCCATTTGTAGGGACCAGAAATAAACAAGCCTAATAAAATTCATACAACTACACATAAAATTTAAAAACATAGAATTTCAATTTCAAACATAGAATTTCTTTCAGTGCGTAAATAATTCATTTAGCTTCATATAAGCATATAATATTCATCAGAATTTAAAATTTATCTACAACATGAAAACAACTCAGCAAATTCATAAATAAAATACCTCCTTCTGATGCTAATTCCCGCTGATATGGTTGTCCTTTCCCTACTACCTTGCCTAGCCTGATGCACTGACGAAACTTTGCCCAAACCGACTAACCTCCCAGCCAACTAGGAGAATCTTGTTTGGCTCCCTAGCTCCAGGATACCGAAATGAATTCTATCCCCCATGCCCAAAACCCCTAGCAACCCAGTGCCCCCTGCAATGGTTCACCAAAAAAAAAAAACCCAAAACCAAACTCCTCCAACCAGACAATATGCTACAAAACTATATGCCACAGAAATACATGCCATCGAAAATACCGTGCTCCTCCAAAATGCTTCCTTTCCCCAAAATAATCCTCTCCCCATTTCCCATAGGACTCTTTCGTCATATCCCCCCTTCACCGACTCTCCTCCCCTTCATTAATTTCCTTATCTCCTCCTTTATTACCTTATCCCCTTCTTTATTATCTTATCCCATCCTTTAGTATCTTATCCTTAATTTAATGCTTCATTTCCCCCCCTGCCTACGTAAAGTATTTAATTAAATAAATTAAAATTACTAAGCCCCCTTTAATTCATTACACAACCTTTAATGAGTCAATTGATTAATAAATAAGTAATTAATTAATATTATTAATACTAATCATTGTTTAACTAAAACCATATTAGGACAATTAATTATCTAATTAATTTTACTTAATAATCTCTATGCATCTATTTAACCGGGGTTGTTACATACACCCACCCTTCAGGAAACTTCGTCCCGAAGTTAAGGTATCTCATGGTACAAAGGAAAATAAACATGGTTCACACATTCATAACAATTAACCGACACTATTAGTAAGTAAGTCAAGAAAACTCATACATACTAGTGTATATGTACAAGAAATGCATGTGCAGCTAGTACATACAAGTCTCGTGCATGTACTAATAATCAATAAATATCACCCTTTAGTAATTTATGTATGCATCCAATCCAATCAACAAGACTAGTCTTTTATAAAAGACAACAAACCTATCAAATGTTTGTGAAATCCTTTAATTACAATTATCCTAGTTCAACAATTTTATTTAGACAACTGTGGTTTAGTTATGTAATTATGAATATTCATATATACACATTTTCTTTTTAGAAGGG
>SNQJ01S0034945.1:17245-28848 GCA_010110895.2 Picea sitchensis
TAGTTATGAATATTCATATATACACATTTTCTTTTTAGAAGGGAAAACATTAAATTCCACCATCAGGCAAATCTCCATACTTTCTCAACTATTTCTACTCATCCTTCCTCCCTAACTTACTTCCATCTCCATTCCTATCCTTCCTCTGTTGGACCATCTTGGAGCATCAACTATATTGACCTAACTCCAAATAGAACTCGTAAGATGAAGTGTCACTATCTTGACCAAGCTTCCCCAGTAGGCAACTGACAGTCATCATCACACGTCTAGGGGAATGTGAGCTAACATCATCCTCCCATGAATTCAGGTTTCGGAGGATACATGGTGGGAAATGCCTCCACCCCTCCTAATCATAACTAGGGTCCACACCCTATAATGGAACATACAGTGGCACCATGTTGCTGGGAGTTTTGTCATCATTTATTCGGTTTTGGGCAGTCTCATCACCTGAAATCCTACACTGGTTCACATATCATAGCAATGCATCCATACCAATATAATCTCATATACAAATATTCATACCATAATGTTTCTCGGCTAGTGGTCATGACATCCACTTTCATCATCATTATCCCCTAGCTATTTTATAGCCCATAACCTGCAGATTAGTCTGTAACACAAACTCATACATTTCTATGTATTATGATCATGTAATTGCATACAATCATCATTTCAATTCGATATCCATGTACCATCAACTTAACATCAAAGTTTTCAAGTTAGAAATAGATCTCATAATGTTCCATTATTCAATTTCGACACCCATTCATAAAATTATCATTTACCAAATAGATTGCATCATATCCAACATCATTCTAATAGCATTTAATCATTCATAAAATTTTCATTCTCACAATATGTCGCATCATATACATCATCATCAATAATATTTAAACATTCATAAAATTTACATTCACATAGTAGATCGCATTATATCCATCATCATCAATAACATTTAAACATTCATAAAGGTTCATACTTATTAAAAGTTTAAGTGTATCATTTAATAGTTTTACTGTGAGTAGAAAATAAAAGTGTAGGCCTCAGGTAATCCTGGCTATCTAAGTCAAAAGGTGGTGTTACATACACCCAACCTTCGAAAAACATATTCTCGAGGTGGTCAAAAAAGTGAAGGATAGTCTCTTCGTAGTGTCTCGGCATATTCCCAAGTAACAGATCCTGGACTATACTTGTCCCACTGGACCTTAACTTGGTCTACCAGACGGTTCCTGAGCTGTCGAACTCTATGGTCCAAATATGCGTAATGGTTCTACCGTGAGAGTTCCCACGTCTGATACCTGCAATTCCTTCCAATTTAGTTTATGTGATTCATCAACAACATAATGACGTAAAACAGATACATGAAATACATTATGAGTTTTATGCAAGTGTGGTGGAAGTACGAGACGATAGGCAACGAGTCCAATGTTCTATTGGATTCTGAACGGTCCTATAAATCGAGGTGACAACTTTGTCCCCTTCCCGAACCATATGGTACTCTTATTAGGCCTAATACGAATGAAAACCTGGTCTCCCATTTCATAACATTGGTCGGTCCTGTGTGCATCCGCATAACTTTTCTGCCTATCCTGTGCTTCCTTTAGTCTCTGCCTACTCTTAATCACCTTTTCCTCCATCTCTTGAATTAATTCTGGCCCAACTGTTACTCGGTCTTCTAGTCTATCCCAACTCAATGGCGTTCTTCATGGCCTTCCATACAAATTTTCATAGGGTGGCATTCCGATGGAGCTATGAAAACTGTTAGTATAGGCAAACTCTACCAAAGGTAGGTACTTCTCCCATTGGGTTTGATTATCCATGACATACATCCTGAGCATGTCTTCCATGACTTGATTTACTCTCTTGGTTTGCCCATCTGTTTTAGGATAATAAGATGTGCTTAAGTTCAACTGAGCCCCAACATTTACTACAAACTTGTCCATCATTAAAATCTTTATTTTTAATGAAAAAGGAATTTACATCTTTAAATATTGTTATTGTAATTTGTTTTTACAATTACACCAATACAAACTTGTCCATCTTGTTCATCATTAAAATCTTTATTTTTAATGAAAAATGAGAGGTATACATACCCTACCCTTTCTGGATTTGAACTTTTAACCTTTTAAGAGGAAACACATGTTCTTAACCATTAGACCCACTTAGACTATATATACCATGTACTAAGATAAATCAAAATTAAAAGATAAGATCTTCCTTTTTAATATAAAGACATTGTTCACAAATTGTACTATTTTCCTTCTCAACAAACTAAATTAACTTCACGAAATATGATACAAATATGACAATACCTTCTTTTGTGAATTTGAATCATAGTGCGTTCATGATATATTTTCCTTCTCAAGTGGTGAATTTTTCATGATATAAAAATGAAAATATATATATATATATATATTCTACATATTTTATTTTTAAATATTTTATATATATTCTTTTGTGAAATGGTAATTTATAATTGTTTAAATTGTTTTTTAAATGTTTAAATGAATTGAATTTTTTTTAGAAACAGTACAATTTTATAATTAATAATTCAAATCTACAATTTTATTTTCTACCATTTTTAATAAAATTGATTAAAAATATTTATATAGAAGAAAAATAAAAAAAAATAAAAAAAATCAAGCATTTAAACTACTTCAATAAAAATAACTCCTATGTATTTGAAAGCTTCAAATTTGATGACCAAGACCACCATATTAAAATCCATCCTTCTCAGTACGGATGAATTGAGACATTGTTACGGAACTTTGCCTCTATGTGAAAGATAAACCATAACTAACCCACTAGAAGTAGTTGTCTACTGGTGATGTCTTCCCTGTGTGTAAAACGACATATGCGTCCTTGTGTTGGAGACTATTAATGGATTTAAAGAAGCAGACAACAGCTTCACCAACTTGCACATGGGCAGACTGAAATTTGTGAAGCAGACAACAGCTTCACTAACTTGCACATGGGCAGACTGAAATTTGTGAAGTCCCAATTTCCAAACCATGTGCACCTTGAAATTTGTGGAGTCCCAAACCCTGATCAGATTGTCATGTATTTAAGCCTTATATAAATATAAATAATGAATGGAACCGTTATGTGGCAAGTGGAAACATATGAGGGCAAGCTTGATCTATTAGTTATCCTGAAATTGTGATATAAAAAAAGATTTTTTTTAACATCTTAAATATCAAAATTTGATTTAAATATTATATTTGTTTTTTACCTAAAAGGCATTTGACATTTAGTTTTACATTTGTGAAGGGTTGAATAATCTCGATAGTATTTGTTAAATTTTAAATAAATGAAAACTCTCATTTTTAAATGATTTATAACAAATGGATTTATTTTCCAACTATATATTTAATAAAAAGTGAACAAAAATTCAAGGATCAACAAAATTTTACCATAATTTAAGATGAGCCGATGATTAAATAATATTTTTGAAATTAATGATTTATAACAAATGGATTTATTTTCCAACTATATATTTCATAAAAAGTGAACAAAAATTCAAGGATCAACAAAATTTTACCATAATTTAAGATGAGCCGATGATTAAATAATATTTTTGAAATTTGAACAAAAATTCAAGGATCAACAAAATTTTACCATAATTTAAGATGAGTGGATGATTAAATAATATTTTTGAAATTTTTACATGTTAAGTTTATTTTTACTTTATATCTTAGAAAGACATTTCATGTATGGACTTAAGGTTAAATGTTATTATAAAACACATGACCCCACTAAAGGTAGCTTTAGTGATGACCACCAGGAAAATTAGCTTATTGGTGTCCTTGTTGGCTGAAATTATCTATGCTAAAAATGTGTTTTGTTCTTGGAACAAAACCTAAACAACATCTTCCTCAAAAGTAAGGAAACATGTTAATGACCCAAGATCTATAGACTTTTAGCATGAGGGAAACTAGCCATCACTTGAATATGCAAATATAATTTTTGGTTAAATTGCAATTTTTCATTGGGCAAATCTCACTTTTGAATGCATAAATGGATTTAGCACGCTTAACAACCTGTATTGCACTCGGATTCTCCTATCTCAACAATTGATATCTTCTATTTTGCAATTCTTCAAATTTTTTACTAAAATATAGGAAAAAATAATTGGAAAATGTAACTAGAAAAAATCTAAATCTTAATTACTCGCTTATTTTTAGGTGTTATGTTTTTTTCCACATTATTAAATAACATGACTTAGAGAAAATGGATCCACTTTCCAACTATAAATTTGATAAAAAGTGAACAAAAATTTCAAGGATAAACAAAATTCTATCGTAATCTATCAACATGAGTGGATGATTAAACAATATCCTTGAAATTTTTACATACTAAATCTATTTTTACTTTATATCCTAGCAAGATTTTTTCATGTATAGACTTAAGGCTAAATGTTATTATAAAGCATATGACCCAACTAAAGGTAGCCTTAGTGATGACTACAAGGGAAATTGGCTCATTAATGTCCTTGTCGGCTGATGTCCTAAACAACATCTTTCTCAAAAGTAAAGAAACATATTAATGACCCAAGATCTATAGACATTTAGCATGAGGAAAACTAGCCATCACCTGATCTCAACAATTTATATATTCTATTTTACCATTCTTCTAAATTTTTAATTAAAATTTTAACAAAAATAATTGAAAATATATAACCAGAAAATTTATAGGTGTTATATTTTTTTCCAAATAACTGTAATAAGAAAACCTACATTCTTAAAATAACCAGAAAATATGACTATCTTTACTACCGATTGAAAATTAAGGTATAATTAATTAAAAAAAAAAACACCGCATGTTTTGGCACTACACATTATCAAACTTACAGCTAAAGAGTAAATCTATCCGTTCTGTCTTGTGATCAAGGCTTCCCCGAAATTTGTGGTCGAAGCAATAACTAATTGGACCATGTAGACAATCTAGCCGTACTGTTTTTTCATCAAAACCTAAAAGAAGGGAGGCTGACGTTGCAGGTTATCAAGATTATTAGCAGTAGAATTGTATTGGTATTGGAATTGGAATTGTCTGGCATTGCAGGTCCATATGCTATGGCTAATAGTGAGGAGGAATCTACCAGAACGACTGCAATTATTGATTTCAAGCACACTGTGTTGGCTAAGTTCAAATCTGATCTCCCTACGCAACAGCTTCAACAACTCATTCAGGGACTCGAAGAGCTTTGCTCTCACCTTGATTTCGTTAAATCTTTCGAATGGTAAACTTATATTTTTCCATCCCAGTTTTCTTTCTATTTTCAATGAAATGGTTTGGATGTAACTGTTGCAAATTTTTTTATTTGTGATATCAGGGGCACCGATTTCCGACAGGTGAAAAGACAGAAGGGCTTCACTCATATATTTGTCATAACATTTTATGGGCCAGAAGGACTGGGTGCCTACGTTTCTCATCCTCTCCATAAATCCTATGCCTAAAAGTTCATGGCATCTATTGAGGACATCCTTATTCTTGATTACTCGCCATTGTATGTGAAGTCTTGTTGATATTCCTGTTCAGTGTGTTTCATTTCTGTTATGAATCTTTTTTTGTTCAATAATCACTTCTATCCTCCATGGGATGTGAAGAAGCAGTCGATGAGATCAAAGGCCAGAGGATAATTTCTGTGATTTGTATAAAGGGATTGATGAAACTCCGTGTTTGTTAATGAATATTGAATTTCTTTGCACTACAAGAACGGAATGGGATCAACTCGAAGAAGATAGCGTCTCACTTTTTCTCTCGCAGTTCTTTTTGTTTAATTGCACTGAGATGAAGATTAGTGAACAGTTAGTTGCAGTTGCCTGGTATGATAGGAAGGAAATCATCTAAATTCATTCATTTTAAAATTGCATAACCATGAAGATTAGTGAACAGTTAGTTGCAGTTGCCTTTTATCGGACAAATCCAATCGATGTTTACGCATAACCGTGAGTCTTTCAATATGCGGAGAATTTTTTTTTATTACAACATATGCATCTTGTAGATATAATGCAGTTTAACAAGGGCCGCATGGCAGCCCTTTTTCACCCAGGAGAAAAGTAGTTTATTGATATTCAAGAATTAAAGGAAAAAAAGTAGTTTCATTGATATTCAAGTAGAATCAAAGGAAAGGAAACTCTCCAGAACAAAAAAATTTGCAGTTTACAAACCATGCCTAACCTGTCAAACAAAAAGAGTTTTTCTGTCCTCTACAGACTCTATGCTTTTACATCAGGTAGATCTTCTATCACTAGAGTAAGTTATACCCAAAATATAAAAAACATTCCTAATACTGATTGAAGTTCAATAATATATCTGCCAATGTCCTTCCTAGAACATGTGATGAGTACCAAGTGCTGATCACTACATCATTATGTACTTCAGCAAACATCAACCACCCACCCAATCTGCTTCCCCGGGGCATGTTTTGACAGTGAGTATGCCTCTGTGTACATGAATGCAATTTATCCAGCTGAAATAGTGTTTGAGGTCAAAAATCTTCTTCTTCCAGGGAAGTAAGGGGAGATCATTTAAGTGTGACTTCCCAACAAACCAATTTATTACAACCTTCAAATCCCCATCCACCATTAATTCTGCTATCAAACATTTCTTTGCAAACTGAAGAAGACACCATAATCCAAGCAACTCTACTTTATTGTTTGTACTTGCACGAACATCAAGATAGCCTCTGAAGAAATGTTGAACACTGAGTTTGAGGGCATTGCCAACACCACATACCCAACGGGTTTTTACTCAAAATAAATAGGGTTCATAATATAATCAAGTTGCTCATCCCTATATTTGCTAGGCATCTCCTTAATAGACAAAAAAATTCTAGAACATAGCACAACTTCATTCCTATGAAAATCCTCAAACAATGTCTTATTTCTGTATCACCAGATACACCAAAGAACATGGAGTGGGACTACCCTGTTCCTTGGGAAACACAGGAACCAAGACAAGAAATTCTCATTCAGAGATGGGAGATTCCAAGAGACAGTTAAACTTAATTGTGCAAAGACTGTTAAAATATTGTGCTTGTTTAACCATAGACAATGCTACACCATTTTCACCCAACCATATGGACAAACCCACCCCGGAGCACCTTAACCTTTGATAGAAAGAATGATTTTGGGAAGCCTCACTAGAACCAATATATAACCAAGAGAGAGAGAGAGAGAGCGTACCTTTCTCCTAAGGTAGCGCACCAAGCACAAAGTCCCAAACAACAGACCAAGACTAGTATCCAGTTGCAGTCGTTGCAACTGCACTCTTCCTCTAGACTTGCACACCACCTTCTTAAGTGTGAGTGTGTTACTAAATGAGCTCAAGCGCATTCTATTTATTCAAATCTTGCCAGGTGAACAAGTGTCTCTTCAAGCAAGGCCAACCTGTCCTTTTCTGCATATCATACTTGAATATTACTTATTTTGTTGAGCCGACTTGTCTTCCAGGGTTTTCACACATCTGTTTAGGTTTTTTCTTGTTTCCAGAATATTCTATTCTAGTCAAACGTTTATCCATGGAGGTTAATAACTCCTGCAGCTACCAAAACATCAACACAAACCTCCTTCCATATAGACTGTGAAAATTCACATTGTACAAACAAATGCATTGTTGTCTCTTCTGCTTTTAAACAAGGAGTGCAAGTTGACGGACCTAATCCACCCCTGAGTGTGTAGTTTTCACCAGTAAGGACACAATCATGTAGACAACCAAAAAATTGATTAATTTTAATAGGTACCTATAATTTCCATAATGCTTTGTGCCACCATACATGATACACCTTCACATGTTGTGTTATTAATGCATCATATGCATCGTTTACAGTCATTGTTCCCTTAGATTGATTCCAGAACCAAACGACGGTATCCTCCACATCATTGAGTGAAATGCCACTTTATGTTAACATCACCAAGAATCCATTCCATTCTATAGCCAAATTGCCAACAAGTTCAAGATCTTTTGTTGGGGTCCATCCTTGTGGAGCTAAGACATTTAGTGCAGTAGAGGAAGAAATATACGCTAGGGAATAGATATTTTTCCCTTTAAATAATGTATAAGAGAATTTGTGAGTTTGAAGGAGGACCCACTCCCAATAAGAGGATCTTGTCGAATTTGCACCCGTGTCCCATCTCCCACAGACCAAGCTAACCACGTTTTTATGAGTGGAAAAGAAACTAAGAAGTTCTTCCAAAAGTTTGAAGTTGAACGGTATTTGTATTGTTCAGATCGCATCCATAATACAACATCAACACCTTTTGTTGTTTTTCTTAATATGATATATAATCAATATATTATTGCAATGATGAGTGTTCCATATATATGGAACATATGGTGACCATCCATGAAAGGATGTGTCCCTTGAATAATCAATAACTATTTATTATTATCATTTACTTCCTATATATGATATTTAATAATCAATAATTATATTATTAATTATTATTCTAAGAGAATGTCTTTGTGATTTTGTCCAAATATCAACACTCCCTCTGAATGGGGGAGACATTTTGCATCATGCCAAACTTGTCTTTGAATTATACAAACTTCAACCTAGAATCGTGACACTTGTCTGTCACTCTTGGGAGACGTCTCTTCCCCACCTGAACTGAGGAGAAACTCCTTATGCATATCTCCCTCTGAGCCAATTAAATCTCTCTAAGATGAAGCTCACTTTGGGTCTGCATGTAATAGCATATAGCATCTTGAGTCTTTATCATTCCTTGTCAAATCACCATGACTAGGACAAAGACCACGCCCAGATATTTCACCACAAGTACACACATGTGAGTGAATGCCAACCTGATGCTAACTGAGATGAATATTAGTGAACAATTATTTGTGGTTTCCTGATATGATAGGAAGGAAATCATCTGAATTCATTCATTTTAAAATTGCAGTTGGCCTTTTATTGGACAAATCCAATCGATGTTTACGCATAACCGTGAGTCTTTCAATATGTAAATATTTTATTTTTACAACATATGCATCTTGTAGATATAATTCTATGTTAACAAGGACCGCATGACAGTCTTTTTTTCACCCAAGAAAAAAATAGTTTCATTGATATTTAAGTAGAATCAAAGGAAACTTTCTAGTACAAAAAAAATGCAGTTTACAAACCATGCTTAACCTGTCAAACAAAAAGAGTTTTTTTTCCTCTACAGACTCTATGCTCTGTTCACAAGCGCTTTTACATCAGGTAGACCTTTGTTACACATTATTTTCATCATCCCTATGACCGTTATTGATGTAAACCTATCTATAGTCTTCAGAGGGGTCAGTGGCCTGAGTTCCTGAAGAAAGAAGGGAGAAGAACTTTTTCTGAGAAAAGAAGTTGCATTTTCCTTTGTAAAAACCCTATAAAAAAGGAAGTTCGTAGGTTGCATTATAGCTAGGGTGCGAGAATGCCTGATTCTCGCAGTCTGCATCATAGCTAAGTCGCGAGGAGTTCACAGTCTGCTCTATAGGGAGGGTGCGAGAATGCTTACACGTGGGAAAAACGAGCGTTTTCTTGAATCTTCTAGAAGGAGAAACTTCCATGGTGAGGTGGCATCCGAATGGTTTGAATCTTACTCGCTTTCATGATTTAGTGGGATCATCCTAACCTCCTCACCTTATCCTCTTCAGCTTATAAAAGGAGAGGAGCTCTCATGGAAAAGGGCTAAGTTGGATTCGGCTTGGAATTATTAGCTTAGTTGGAGTGTCTTTGAGTTTTACCTTTGTCAAGATAGATTGTGAATATTATCAGATCTATTCTTTTAGAATTCTTGGAGTGGAAGTGTTTGGGGAATGAAGGACAGTTGGAAGGGACCTTATGACATCAAGGCCATGGTTGTAATCTCTCTTTCACATTTAATATGATACAATAATATGATTGTTTCCTATAAAGCTTGTTGTGTTTTATTGTATGATTCCTTGATCACATACATAGGTTTATATTGAGTCCATGTTATTAATATCACTTTGGTTGGTTGCGTTATTTTACAGGTTCATCGTTGTATGAGTGTTGGAACAGAGATAGGATGGTGATGGCAAGAGGAAGTGACATTTAAACAATATGTCACCTATCTCTCTTTAGTTAGTAAATTCAATATTTAAAACTTAAGAAAAGCATCATGTTCTGGTGTGTTTTGTTCTATATCTAGGTGGGTCTAGGGAGATTAGTTAGTGTCCACATATACCAATTTATCCTATAACAAAATTGGCGACCATACTGGGGAACTGATCGTTTCCTAGTTATTCTAGTTTCCCTTCCTTTGATTTATTGTTTTTTGGTTTCTGAGTCTATGGAACATCCATCCAGACTCTCTGGATCTAGAGGTTCACTTAGATTCCCTATCATTTTTCAAAATTTTCTTTGATTACAGACATTCTCGCACTATACCTCTCTACAGCCTGCGAAAACCATTGATTTTCGCACCTTGTTGTTAGATCCAGTGCGAACTTCTCACACCCTACCAGTGTTTAGCCTGTGAGAATACCTAATTCTTGCACTGTACTCTACTGCTAGGCTGCGAACTTTTTTGTAAACTTTTTTGGATTGGGTCTTGTCATCTTTTGATGACCCAGTTTTGCTTTGATTAGCTGGATTGAGATTTTGGAGCCTATATTGATCTATTTACAGTCTGCTTGACATTCTTTGAGTTACTTTTAGCCACATTGGCTTTGTTTGGTTTTGAAGAATTAGTCTCTTGCTTTGAGTGTCTTTCAATTACAAAGTGTGTGTTTTCTTTAGAACTGTTTAGGGAAATATCAAATTTCTTCTGAATAGTTCGCTTTAAAAGAAAATTTTTAGTTTGGGTTTCTTTGTTTTAAGAAAGTTCATTATTTCTTTTAGTGAAATTTTTGAAACAAAAAGATTTAATTTCTTGCTTTATATTAGATTGGGGGCATCCTTTCATTTGAAGTAGCGAAATTGCTTGATTCTTGGCATTTTTTGGTCTTAAATTCCAAAAAATTTTAACTGGGGGGACATGAATCGTGCATTGGTGTACAATACCTTTTTATCATTTCTTGAGAATCTTTATATTGATGAGTTTAATAAATTTTGGGACATCATGCATATGGGAATGATAAATGTTTTCTCCTTCTCGTAGCATAGATTTCATCGAAATGAAAAGATTGCATATTCATCTCTTTGCATAATTTTCGAGTCAATCAAAACACCATATTGGCCACGTCATTTTCCTCTTGAGTAACAACATCCATAAAATAAAGCGCTTATAAAAACTTATTAGACTTTTTTTATACTTTCTGGTAGCAAACCTACATTAAATTAGTTGTAGGGCTTTGGAATAGGTGTGAAAGATAACTTTCCAAAGTTGCAAACAAACATAGAATCTTGATTTAGGGAGCGGTTAAATCCACTTATTACCTTTCATCCTGGGAAGCCCTTCTAACACGAGGGTCAATCACGAGGTCGCATTGAGACTGGAAAAGTTACTCACCCTTCTTTGTTGGTATTGGTGTAGAGGTTGTGCGTATTATGAGGGTCGCTTGAGAGTTATACCCACAATGATGAGTGGAAGCCTTTCAAGTTGATTTCAGGCTAGATACCCTGCCCTTGTGCATGGATCGGACTGTCGACTGTTTCCCCA
>SNQJ01S0034945.1:37464-55755 GCA_010110895.2 Picea sitchensis
AATGAAACCGTTATGTGGCAAGTGGAAACATGTGGGAGGGCAAGCTTAATGTATTAGTTATCCTGAAATTGTGATATAAAAAAAGTTTTTTTTTAACATCTTAAAATATCAAAATTTGATTTAAATATTAAATTTGTTTTTTACCCATAAATTTAAACAAAAATTTGACGTTTGACATTTTAGTTTTACATTTATGAAGGGTTGAATCATCTCGAGAGTATTTGTTAAATTTTAAATAAACAAAAACTCTAATTTTTAAATGATTTATAACAAATGGATCTACTTTTCAACTATATATTTCATAAAAAGTGAAAAAAATTCAAGGATTAACAAAATTTTACCATAATTTAAGATGAGTTATGATTAAACAATATCCTTGAAATTTTTACATGTTAAATTTATTTTTACTTTATATTTTAGCATGACATTTCATGTATGGATTTAATGCTAAATGTTATTATAAAACACATGACGCCACTAAAGGTAGCTTTAGTGATGATCACCAGGGAAATTGGCTCATTGGTGTTCTTGTTGGCTGAAATTATCTATCCTTGTTGGCTGAAATATGGAGATATAATTTTTTATCAAATTGCAATTTTTCATTAGGAAAATCTCACTTTTGAATGCATATATGGATTTAGCACCCTTAACAACCTGTACTGCACTTGGATTCTCCTATCTCAACAATTGATATCTTCTATTTTGTAATTCTTCTAATTTTTAACTAAAATTTAGGAAAAAATAATTGAAAAATATAACTAGAAAAAATCTAAATGTTAATTACTTGCTTATTTTTAGGTGTTATATTTTTTTCCACATTATTAAATAACATGACTTATAGCAAATGGATCCACTTTCCAACTATAAATTTGTTAAAAAATGAACAAAAATTCCAAGGATCAACAAAATTCTATCATAATCCATCAACATGAATGGATGATTAAACAATATCCTTGAAATTTTTAAATCCTAAATCTATTTTTACTTTATATCCTAGCAAGATTTTTTCATATATAAATCTAAGGCTAAATGTTATTATAAAGCATATGATCCCACTAAAATAGTTTTAGTGATGACTACAATGGAAATTGGCTCATTGATGTCCTTGTTAGCTGATGTCCTTGTTAGCTGATGTCCTAAACAACATTTTTCTCAAAAGTAAAAAAACATATTAATAACCCAAAATCTATAAACATTTAGCATAAAGAAAACTATAGCCATCACTTGATATCAACAATTTATATATTCTATTTTACAATTCTTCTAAATTTTTAATTAAAATTTAGAAAAAAATAATTGAAAAAATATAACTAGAAAATTTATAGGTGTTATATTTTTTTCCACATAACTGTAATAAGTAAACTTACATTCTTATAATAACCAGAAAAGATGACTATCTTTAATACCGATTGAAAATTAAGGTATAATTAATTAAAAAAAAAAACACCGCATGTTTTGGCACTACACATTATCAAACTTACACCGAAAGAGTAAATCTATCCGTTCTGTCTTGTGATCAAGGCTTCCCCGAAATTTGTGGTCGAAGCAATAACTAATTGGACGTGCGTGGGACCGTGTAGACAATCTAGCCGTACTGATTTTTCATCAGAACCTAAAAGAAGGGAGGCTGACGTTGCAGGTTATCAAGATTATTAGCAGTAGAATTGTATTGGTATTGGAATTGGAATTGTCTGGCATTGCAGGTCCATCTGCTATGGCTAATAGTATTGGTGAGGAGGAATCTACCAGAACGACTGCAATTATTGATTTCAAGTACACTGTGTTGGCTAAGTTCAAATCAGATCTCCCTACCCAACAGCTTCAACAACTCATTCAGGGACTCGAAGAGCTTTGCTCTCACCTTGATTTCGTTAAATCTCTCGAATGGTGAACTTATATTTTTCCATCCCAGTTTTCTTTCTATTTTCAATGAAATGGTTTGGATGTAACTGTTGCAATTTTTTTATTTGTGATATCAGGGGCACCGATTTCGGACAGGTGAAAAGACAGAAGGGCTTCACTCATATATTTGTCATAACATTTTATGGGCCAGAAGGACTGGGTGCCTACGTTTCTCATCCTCTCCATAAATCCTATGCCGAAAAGTTCATGGCATCTATTGAGGACATCCTTATTCTTGATTACTCGCCATTGTATGTCAAGTCTTGTTGATATTCCTGTTCAGTGTGTTTCATTTCTGTTATGAATCTTTTTTTGTTCAATAATCACTTCTATCCTCCATGAGATGTGAAGAAGCAGTCGACGAGATCAAAGGCCAGGGATTGATGAAACTCCGTGTTTGTTAATGAATATTGAATTTGTTTGCACTACAAGAACGGAATGGGATCAACTCGAAGAAGATAGCGTCTCGCGTTTTCTCTCGCTTTCTCTCGCAGTTCCTTTTGTTTAATTGCACTGAGATGAAGATTAGTGAACAGTTAGTTGCAGTTGCCTTTTATCGGACAAATCCAATCGATGTTTACGCATAACCGTGAGTCTTTCAATATGCGAAGTTTTTTTTTTTTTAAAACATATGCATCTTGTAGATATAATACAGTTTAACAAGGGCCGCATGGCAGCCTTTTTTTTAACCTAGGAGAAAAGTAGTTTCATTGATATTCAAGAATCAAAGGAAAAAAAGTAGTTTCATTGATATTCAAGTAGAATTAAAGGAAACTCTCCAGAAGAAAAAAAAAAATTGCAGTTTACAAACCATGCCTAACCTGTCAAACTTGTCAAACAGAAAGAGTTTTTTTGTCCTCTACAGACTCTATACTTTTACATCAGGTAGATCTTTTATCACTATAGTAAGTTATACCCAAAATATAAAAAACATTCCTAATACTAAATGAAGCTCAATAGTGTATCTGCAAATGTC
This sequence comes from Picea sitchensis, assembly GCA_010110895.2. Lineage (NCBI taxonomy): Eukaryota > Viridiplantae > Streptophyta > Pinopsida > Pinales > Pinaceae > Picea > Picea sitchensis. The sequence goes on from SNQJ01S0034945.1 coordinate 40,343, forward strand.
CTTTCTAGAACATGTGATGAGTACCAAGTGCTAATCACTACATCATTATGTACTTCTTCAAACATCAACCACCCACCCAATCTACTTCCCCGGGGCATGTTTTGACGGTCAGTATGCCTCTGTGTACATGAATGCAATTTATCCAACTGAAATAGTGCTTGAGGTCAAAAATCTTCTTCTTCCAAGGAAGTAAGGGGAGAGCATTTAAGTGTGACTTCCCAACAAACCAATTTATTACAACCTTCAAATCCCCATCCACCATTAATTCCGCTATCAAATATTTCTTTGCAAACTGAAGAAGACACCATAATCCAAGCAACTCTACTTTATTGTTTGTGCTTGCACGAACATCAAGATAGCCTCTGAAGAAATGTTGAACACTAAGTTTGAGGACATTGCCAACACCACATACCCCTCATGCAGCAACGCCATCAAAGAACCCAGTGGGTTTTTATTCAAAATAAATAGGGTTCATAATATAATCAAGTCGCTCATCCCTATATCTGCTAGGCATCTCCTTAATAGACAAAAAAATTCTAGAACATAGCACAACTTCATTCCTATGAAAATCCTCAAACAATGTCTTATTTTTGTATCTCCAGATACACCAAAGAACATGGAGTGGGACTACCTTGTTCCTTGGGAAACACAGGAACCAAGACAAGAAATTCTCATTCAGAGATGGGAGATTCCAAGAGACAGTTAAACTTAATTGTGCAAACACTGTTAGAATATTGTACTCGTTTAACCATAGACAATGCTACACCATTTTCATCCAACCATATGGACAAAGCCACCCCAGAGCACCTTAACCATTTATAGAAAGAATGATTTTGGGAAGCCTCACTAGAACCAATGTATAACCAAGAGAGAGAGAGAGAGAGAGAGAGAGAGAGAGAGTGTACCTTTCTCCTAACGTAGCGCACCAAGCACAAAGTCCCAAACAATAGACCAAGACAAGTACCCAGTTGCAGTCGTTGCAGCTGCACTCTTCCTCTAGACTTGCACACCACTTTCTTGAGTGTGAGTGTGTTACTAAATGAGCTCAAGCGCATTCTATTTATACAAATCTGGCCAGGTGAACAAGTGTCTCTTCAAGCAGGGCCAACCTGTCCTTTTCTGCATAACATACTTGAATATTACTTATTCTATTGAGTCGACTTGTCTTCCAGGGTTTTCACACATCTGTTTAGGTTTTCTCTTGTTTCCAGAATATTCTATTCTAGTCAAAGGTTTATCCATGGAGGTTAATAACTACTGCAGCTACCAAAACATCAACACAAACCTCCTTCCATATAGACTGTGAAAATTCACATTGTACAAACAAATGCATTGTTGTCTCTTCTGCTTTTAAACAAGGAGTGCAAGTTGATGGACCTAATCCACCCCTGAGTCTGTAGTTTTCACCAGTAAGGACACGATCATGTAGACACAACCAAAAAATTGATTAATTTTAACAGGTACCTATAATTTCCATAATGCTTTGTGCCACCATACATGATACACCTTCACATGTTGTGTTATTAATGCATCATATGGAGCGTTTACAGTCATTGTTCCCTTAGATTGATTCCAGGACCAAATGACAGTATCCTCCACATCATTGAGTGAAATGTCACTTTCTGTTAACATCACCAAGAATCCATTCCATTCCATAGCCAAATCGCCAACAAGTTCAATATCTTATGTTGGGGTCCATCCTTGTGGAGCCGAGACATTTAAGACAGTAGAGGAAGAAATATGCGCTAGGGAATAGATATGTTTTCCCTTTAAATAATGTATAAGAGAATTTGCGAGTTTGAAGGAGGACCCACTCCCAATAAAAGGATCTTGTCCAATCTGCACCTGTGTCCCATCTCCCATAGACCAAGCTAACCACTTTTTTATGAGTGGAAAAGAAACTAAGAAGTTCTTCTAAAAGTTTGAAGTCGAAGGGTATTTGTATTATTCAGATCGCATCCATAGTACAACATCAATACCTTTTGTTGTTTTTCTTAATATGATATATAATCAATATATTATTGCAATGATGAGTGTTCCATATATATGGAACATATGGTGACCATCCATGAAAGGATGTGTCACTTGAATAATCAATAACTATTTATTATTATCATTTACTTACTATATATGATATTTAATAATCAATAATTATATTATTAATTATTATTCTAAGAGAATGTCTTCGTGATGTTGTCCAAATATCAACACTCACTCTCAATGAGGGAGACATTCTGCATCATGCCAAGCTTGTCTTTGAATTATACAAACTTCACCCTAGAATCGTGACACTTGCCTGTCAGTCTTGGGATACGTCTCTCCCCCACCTGAACTGAGGAAAAACTGTTTATGCATCTCTCTCTCTGAGCCAATTAAATCTCTCTAAGATGAAGCTCACTCTGGGTCTGCATGTAATAGCATATAGCGTCTTGAGTCTTTATCATTCCTTGTCAAATCACAATGACTAGGACAAAGACCACGCCCAGATCTTTCACCACAAGTACACACATGTGAGTGAATGTCAACCTGATGCTAACTGAGATGAATATTATTCAACAGTTAGTTGTGGTTTCCTGATATGATAGGGAGGAAATCATCTGAATTCATTCATTTTAAAATTGCACTTGGCCTTTTATTGGACAAATCCAATCGATGTTTACGCATAACCGTGAGTCTTTCAATTTGTAAAGATTTAATCTTTACAACATATCCATCTTGTAGATATAAATCTATGTTAACAAGGGACGCATGGCAGTCTTTTTTTCACCCAGGAAAAAAACAGTTTCATTGATATTTAAGTAGAATCAAAGGAAATTTTCTAGTACAAAAAAACTGCAGTTTACAAACCATGCTTAGCCTGTTAAACAAAAGAGTTTTTTTCCCTCTACGGACTCTATGCTCTGTTCACAAGCGCTTTTACACCAGGTAGACCTTCTATCACTAGACAATGTCCTCTCTATAACATGTGATGAGTACCAACGTTGATCACTACATCATTATGTACTTCTTCAAACATCAACCACCCAATCTGCTTCTAGGGCATGTTTTGATAGTGAGTCAACCCAGGAGTTGAACTATTTGTGTACATGAATGCAATTTCTCTAGCTGAAATATTGCTTGAGGTCCAAAATATTCATCTTCCGAGGAAATAAGGGGAGAGCAATTAAGTGTGACTTCCCAACAAACCGATCTATTACAAACTTTAAATCCCCAACCACCATTAATTTTGTTATCAAACATTTCTTTGAAAATTGAAGAAGACGCCATAATCCAAGCAAATTTGCTTTATTGTTTGTATCTTCACCAAAAACAATATAGCCTCTGCAGAAATGTTGAACATTGAGTTTGAGGACATTGCCAACACCACATACCCCTCTTGCAGTAGATCCATCAAAGAACCCAATGGGTTTTTCTTAAAAATAAACAAGGTTCATAATATAATCAATTCACTCATCTCTATATTTTCCAGGCATCTCCTTAATATACAAAACAATTCTAGGACATAGAACAACTTCATTCCTATGAATATCCTCAAACAATATCCTATTTATGTATCTCTAGATACCCCAAATAACATGGAGTGGGACTACCCTGTTCCTTAGGAAAGAAAGAAACCAAGACAAGAAATTCTCATTTGGAGATGGGAGATTCCAAGATCTAGTTAAAATTAATTGTGCACAAACTGTTAAAATATTTTTCTCGTTTAACCATAGACAATGCTACAACCTTGTCACCTAACCATAGGCACAAAGCCAACCTCAAGCACCTTAACCTTTGATAGAAATAATGATTTTGGGAAGCCTCACTAGAACCAATAGATAACCAAGAGAGAGAGAGCGTGCCTTTCTCCTAAGGTAGTGCACCAGGCAAAAACTCCCAAACCACAGACCAAGACCAGTACCCAGCTGCAGTCGTTGCAGCTACACTCTTCCTCTAGACTTGAGCACCACTTTCTTAAGTGTGAGTGTGTTACCAAATGAGCTCAAGTGCATTCTATTTATACTAATATGGCCAGGTGAACTATTGTCCCTTCAAGCAAGGTCGACACGTCATTTTTTGCATATAATACTTCAATATTACTTTTATGCAGAGTCGACTTATCTTCCATGGTTTTCACACATTTGTTTAGGTTTTCTCTTGTTTCCAGAATATTCTATTATATTCAAAGGTTTATCCATGAAGGTTGATACCTCTTGCAACTACCAAAATATCAACATAGACCTCCTTCCATATAGACTGTGAAACTTCACATTGTACAAACAAATGCATTGTTGTCTCTTCCATTTTTAAACAAAGAGTGAAAGATGACAGATCTAATCTACCCTTGAGTCTGTAGTTTTCACCAGTAAGGACACGATCCTGTAGACACAACCAAAAAATTGAATAATTTTTATAGGTACCTATAATTTCCACTATGCTTTGTGCCACCATACATGATCCACCTTCACATGTTGTGCTCTTAATGCATCATATGCATCCTTTACAGTCATCGTGCCCTTATATTGATTCCAAGACCAAATGATAGTATCCTCTGCATCATTGAGTGAAATTCCACTTTCGATTAACATCACCAAGAATCCATTCCATTCCATAGCCAAATCACCAACAAGTTCAAGATCTTCTTCCGAGGTCCATCCTTGTGGAGCTGAGCCACTTAATGCAGTAGAGGAAGAAATATGCTCTAGGGAATAGATCTATTTTCCCTTTAAATAATGTATAAGATCATTTGAGAGTTTGAAGGAGGGCCCACTCCCAATAAAAGCATCTTGTCCAATTTTCACCCATTTCCCATCTCCCATGGACCAAGCTAACCACCTTTTTATGAGTGGCAAAGAAACTAAGAAGTTATTTCAAAAGTTTGAAGCCAAAGGGTATTTGTATTGTTCAAATCATGGATGATTTTAGGGGCTAAATTTCACTAATGGGCTAATTTTCCATGGTTTTTCCAAAAACGAGATTCACTATTTAAAAAATGATTCACCCAAATTCTATAGGATAAAATTCTTTTACCTTAAAAATCACCAAAATTTAAAAAAAACTATATAAAATCCTTATAAATTTGAATATTTTTACAAAAATATCACCAAACATTTATAGTGGGCATATGAAGGATTAGTAAGATTCGCCAAGGTTTCTACATTTGAAAAAAAAATCCATCCTTAAAATCACCCCTAGTTCAGATCGCATCCATAATACAACATCCACACCTTTTGTTGTTTTTCTTAATATGATATATAATCGATATATTATTGCAATGATGAGTGTTCCATATATAGGGAACATATGGTGACAGTCCATGAAAGGATGTGTCCCTTGAATAATAAATAACTATTTATTATTATCATTTACTTGTTATATATTATATTTAATAATCAATAATTATATTGTTAATTATTATTCTAAGATAATGTCTTCCCGATGTTGCCCAAACATCAACACTCCCCCTCAATGAGGGAGACATTCTGCATCATGCCAAGCCTGTCTTTGAAGTATACAAACTTCACCCTAGAATCATGACACTTATCTATTAGTCTTGGGAGACGTCTCTCTCCCACATGAACCGAGGAGAAACTCCTTTTGCGACTCTCCTTCTGAGCCAATTAACTCTCTCTAAGATCAGGCTCACTCTGGGTCCACATTTAATATCATATAGCATCTTGATTCTTTATCATTCCTTTTCAAATCACCATGACTAGGACAAACACCAAACTGAGATCATTCACCACAAGTACACACATGTGAGTAAATGTCAGCCTAATGCTAAATAAGATGTGGAAATCACTTCAAGCACCTTGAGTCCATATTATTCCTTGTCATGATCAAGGAAGGACTACATCTAGGCTCATTTACCACAAGTGAAACTTTATGATAAATGTATCCTATCTCCCTTGGTCTGCATCCTAATCTAGGAGAAGGTCCTCCCAATGTTGAAACATCAACACTCCTTCTTAGCTAGGGAGGTATCTTTCCATAGTAATACACAATTACTATCCAGAGACACACAATCTTCGCCAGTGGTACACAACCACCATAGTAGAAAAAGGTTTGTCACACATGGCACTCCCATGTGGAATTCTAGAGGCTACTCTATCTAGGAATACTTAGGGTCAACTCCCCATAGTGTGTGACGTCAATGTCAACTCCCTTAACATTTCATCATTTTCTCTCTACAAGGGATGTGTCCTCATGTTCTCTCCACAAGGGACGTGTCCTCATGTTCTCTCCACAAGGGACTTTCGGATATGAGCCCAAACGTACTTATCCTTTCTTGGATAAGTGTCCTCATAGATCAACTCAACTCAACTCATAGAGGAGTACAATCTGGAGAATGTTTGTCACACATGGAACTCCCATGTGGACTTCTAGAGGTTACTCCATCTAGAAACACTAGGGTAAAATCCGCATAGTCTGTGACGTCAAGGTCAACTCCCTTGACATGTCCTCATGTGCTCTCCACAAGGGCTGCTGAGCTATAATCCCAAAGTCAATTATCCCTTATCGGATAAGTGTCATTATAGATCAAATAAATTGAGTCATAGAGGAGTACGATTTGTAGAATGTCTCAGGAAGATGCAAACATCAATACTCCCTCTCAACGAGGGAGGCTTTCTCTACCATGCCAAGTCTGTCATGGAAGAACTTGAACTTTGTCCTGGTTTGGTAAGAACATCAACAACCTACTCATATGTAGGAAGGTACTACACCAATACTTCCTTCCTCTACACCATGTCTCGTATGTAATGGTACTTTATCTCAACGTGGTTCGATTTTTCATGAAACAATGGATTCTTCTGAGATCTTCAAACAACTTTGGTTACCATAATGAATAATGGTGGAATCCGGCACATGTTTAGATAAATCTGCAAGGAGCTTGTGAATCCACACTACTTCACAGAATGACATAATTAATGCAATATACTCGGCTTTTGTTGTGATCAAAGCCACATAAGTTTATTTCCTACTACACTAGGAAACCATGGAAGTTCCCAAAGTGAAGCAACACCCGAAGGTTCTATTTATGTCCATTGCACTCCCTTCCCAATCAAATTCAATATATTCATGCCATATCATATCAATATTGGAAGTATATCTCAAACCATTTCCAACTATGCCTCGCATGTATCTCAACACATGCTTCACAACAATCCAGTGTGTCTATCTCGGCCGACTCATAAATCGGCTAAGTGCACTCATTTCATTGCAAATATTTGGTCTAGTGTTAACCAAATACATCAATGATCCAATCATCTATTTGTACAAGGTCAGATTAATCTCGTCGAAATCAGAAGAAGACACACTCAGTTTATTCAAATCCATCACCATTGGTGTAGTCATGGGATTATAGTTCAACATCCCAAACTTCTTAAATATCTCAATTGTGTACTTCCCCTGGCTCACAGAGATATTACCATTTCTCTTCCACACCTCTGGTCCCAAGAAGTAGTGCATCCTACCAAGGTCCCTCATATCAAAATCAGAGGCCAATGCATACTTGCATTCAACAATAAGGCTCTTTGTACTAGTGAGGAATAAATCATCAATGTAGAGGACCAAAATCAAGGAATCACCATTAACAGTCTTGTAGTATAGGTTGGGATTGACAACACTTTTGTTGAAGCCCAAAATCATTAGTTGTCCATCAATCCTCACATACCAAGATCGAGGTGGTTGCTTGAGTCCATACAAGGCCTTCTTCAACCTTCACACATGAGACTCCTTCTCATGTATCAGGGAACCATATCGCTTCTTGATGTATACTTCTTCCTCAATCTCTCCATTGAAAAAGGTTGTATTTACATCCATATTATGTACTCTCCAACCCATGGATGTTGCAGGGGAAATAATCATCTGGATATAAGTGCATCGAGCAACGGGAGAAAATGTCTCCTCATAATATATTCCCTCCACCCGAGAGAATCATATAGCAACAAATCTCATTTTGTGCCTCTCAATTCTCCTGTCAACTATGTGTTTGATCTTGTATATCCATTTGGAAGTCACTACAGATTTCCCTTAGGTCTCCAAACAATATCCCACACATCAGTATTCATGATGGATTGATTCTCCTCCATCATGATATCTCTCCATATTGGATGACTAGTTGCCTCCTCATAACAGAAAGGCTTAGAATCAATGATGTGGATCATAACTCCAGCATAGCATGAATATCTCTGAGGTGTCTTTCTCTCTCGAAAGGTACCACGAGGAGTTTCATGTCCTTCTGCCTCATGCAGAGTATGACGATACCATGTAGGTCTCTTTTGACCTACTGCAATATCTTTGGGAACATCAACTGGAGCTACAGGATCAACGTTGTCAATTTGATCAATAGGATCAACTGTCTCCCTTTGAACTGTTGGATCATGAGGGGGAGAAGGTACCATCCCTTCTTGTCTATCATTATCAATATCTATGTGATGTCCTCTAGATCTCATGAAGGATACCTCCTCCTCAAGGGTAACATCTCTGCTCACCTTAATCTGTCTCTGACCAGGAATGTAGATCTGGTATTCGTTCGAAGACTCATTGTACCCCAAAAATGTATGCTTTCTACCTGAAGGGTCTAGCTTGGTCCTTTTCTCCTTGGGTACATGATTATATATTGGACATCCAAATATCATGAAGTGTCCAACCTCATGTTTCACTCCAGTGAAGGCCTCCTCAGGCGTCATGTTCCTCAAAGTCTTATGAGGGATTTTGTTCTGAACATACACTGCAATCATGGATTCCTTTTCCCACATAAACATAGGTAAATTATGATCATGCTAAGTAATCTTGGACCATACTTTATATATCGAGGTTCCCTCATGAAACCAATGTCTCAAGAAGCTGAAAAACATCAGCACTCCTTTTGGAGTTGGAGGTGACTCCTCCACTATCTCTTCTACCTCTGACATTGAAGGTAGTTCTTCCTCCTTCTCTGGAGGTAACTCAATCTCTGATCCCTCTGGATGTAGTGTCGCCTCTCTCTCTGGGAGTGTCTCTACATACACTGGAACTACTGCCATGCATGCTTCCTCAACATATCATGGCTCGACTCATGTACTAGGACTGCTACACCTGCTCCCTCTAAGTCTCATAATGTGTTTTCCACCTCTACTATATCTACCATAGTTGTGCTACAGTTGGTCTTGACTCAATGTATCCATGATCATTGTAACTGTCTCTTCTATTTGGCATGGTCCCGTCCTAGGAGGCACATTGATCCTAAAGACTTCTTGTATCTAAGCATCATGTCTGGCAATGTCTCTCCTTGATATCGTGTTGGAAGTTCTTTCCCTTCATGTCTTCCTCCTACGACTATCATTATGTCTTCTTATCAGAGCTATTACATGTGACCTTCCTGGAACAAGAAACAAGAACAACAAAAAGAATCTCCTAGAGGAGATGAATTTATCATGTGCACAACTATATATAGAGACCCTCCAAATAATATTTCTTCTACTGTGACCAAATCACACCCATCATATACTCGATGTCATACAACTAAAAACACACATCCATCATATAATCGATGTCATACAGCTATGAACACACATCCAACATATAATCGTTGTCATACGACTACCAACATATCCATCATATACTTGATTTCATACGACTAACCATGTTGATTTTCTAGTGTTAAATTAAACAAACACAATTTTCCGCAAGTGGTAATTACTTGCAATGATATACAATATTACTTTAGTAAACACTAGAACATCACTAAGTAACTCAGAAGATTTCAACTTCTTAATCTCTTCCTTAGATTACTTATCCCACGTGTGAGAGAGAAAAAATGTGTGTGTCTATTGTTGTGTCTTTCAAGTGTCTTTTTGTAGTAATATTAGATTGATCCAAAAAGAAAGACACCTCCCAACATTTTACTCTACTCTCATTTTCTCGGGCCCTCCTATGAAGGAGTCAAGTCCAGTCCCGCTCTAATACCATGTTTTTTTTCTTAATCTGAGATATAATCAATATGTTATTACAATGATGAGTGTTCCATATATAGGTAACATATGGTGACCATCCATGAAAGGATGTGTCCCTTTAATAATCAATAACTATTTATTATTATCGTTTACTTATTACATATGATATTAATAATCAGTAATTATATTATTAATTATTATTCTAAGAGAATGTATTCCCGATGTTGTCCAAACATCAACACCTTTAAGGTACTTTTTCACCAATACTTTGCTCCACAACCCAAATCCAAGCAAACCACACCACATTGATTTCAAAACCATAGCCTGTGAAAACCAATGAATGTTCTAAAAACCCCATCCACCTAGTAACTTTAGCCTTGCAATCCTATCCGAGCTAACTAAATGGAGCCAGGTGTTTTTCCAAGCTCCTTTCCAAAGGGATTGGAAGCAAATATGAAAAATATTGTACTTGATTTTTTGTGGAACCTTTGCTAAAATGAGCCAATAGACTGGCATAATTTGTAGTACATATTCAGTAAGGACCATTCTTCCACCCAGAGACAACCACCTATAACTCCAATGACCAATTTTATTTTCCACCTTTTTAAGGAGCCATATCCAGTCTGAGACCCTATAATCATTAGGTTTCAGATGAAAACCAAGATATTTTCATACCTTGATCCAAAAATTTAAAAGGAATTTCAAAAATCTCCGCAATCTTTCCCAACAACTCCTCTTCCAAATTGTGTGCAAGAAAACATGATTTCTGATAGTTTATCTCCATCCCTGAGGCCAGAAAGAAACTTGTTATAATTTTCTTGAACTCCATCCATTCTTCAACTGATCCAACACCTAAAATTACTACATCATCCACAAAAAATAAGTGAGAAATGATGGCCCCTCTTGCGACCTTTAACCCTCAGAATTTTCCTTTAGAAACAACCTTTTTCAACATTCTACTAATTCGTTCCACCACCAAGAGAAACAACAACGGGGAAAGAGAGAAACCTTGCCTCAATCCCTTGTGACTTTTAAAAAATTTCGTAGGGGATCCATTTACCAAAACAACAAAGTTTGCACTAGTTACGCATCTCATAATCCATTGTACCACCTCCCACTTCAGACCTATTTGAGTTAACATCATTCTTAGATAGTTCCAGTTTACTTTATCATAGGATTTATTAAGATCCAATTTCAATATCAGTGATTTCATGTTTTTTGTTTTGACAGAGTGCATGCATTCATGTGCAAGACGTCCATCGAAAATTAGTCTATCTTTTAGAAATCCAAATTGCTCCTTCGAGATGCTTGTAGCCAACTTTTCTTTTATCATGTATGAAATGATAGTTCCAGTTTACTTTATCATAGGATTTATTAATATCCAATTTCAATATCAGTGATTTCATCGTCTTTGTTTTCACAGAGTGCATGCATTCGTCTGCAAGACCTACAACATAAAAAATTAGTCTATCTTTTAGAAATCCAAATTGCTCCTTCGAGATGCTTGTAGCCAAATTTTATTCTATCCTGTATGCAATGATTTTTGTAATAAATTTATAGAAAAATTCACATAAATCTATGGGCCTGAAATTATTAAACGATACAGGTTTGGATTCCTTTGGAATTAGTTCCACAAAGGTAGCATCCATAGATCCAAAAACCCTTCTAGTGTGTCTAGAATCTTCCACAACAAACAATAAATCATTGCGCATTATGTCAAAGTAGTGTTGGAAAAATTATTGTGTCCACCCATCAGGCCCAGGACTTTTGTCCCTAGGAATCATACCCACCGTATTTTCCACCTCATGAAGGGAAATCTATTTTCCAACATCATCACTTTCTTCATTCGAGAAATAACGTAGCACTTCTTTTATCAAATGAAACCAGTTTAATGTGTCTTCCTTCCCTATTGCTTGATAAAGAGACCTATACAATTTGTAATATACTAACCTTATAGATTCCTATGAAGATAGGGTTGAACCATCCAAATCTGCAATGTCCCAAATGAAGTTGATGACCCTTCTGTGTTCAGCATATTTATGAAATAATTTTTTTTTGTGGTCTCCACTTTCTAGCCTAATTTCTTGACTCGTAAGGCACCCGATTTCTTCCTCATGTTTAAGTATCTCAAAATTACTCTTCTCAACTGAACCTAAAAGAATCTTGTGTTCAACAGAAAATATTTGTGAGTGGATTTTAAGGAAAACCTCTGCCATTTTTTTGTATATTTTCTTTAACTCTAATTGAAGTTTCTTATTTTTCCCCGATTGCAAAAGGGCCATTGCTTCCTTCAACTTCTTCAACTTATATACTATTAAAATCATAGCCGATGGACTCTTCCATGAATCCATAGAATTCCAAACAGACCGAATCAAAGTGTTAAAGTCTGAACCCTTCAACCATGCTTGATTGAACTTAAAAGGAGTGAAGTTTCGATCAATGTTTTCCTCTACTTGCAAGCATACATGATTGTGATCTCAAATGGAGGAATTTATAACCCATATCCTACATCTTCCCAAACTCTCCAAGAAAGTCTCCTTGATAAGAAACCTGTCAAGTCTCTTCGAAATTCCATGATCTGAAAATAGGGGGCTGACTTGTTATGCTATGCAAGCACCCTCTATTGCATTAAAATAAGCTTTTTAGGACCTTGCTCAATGTCTTATTTATGCAAAAGGTTTTATGTGTCAAGTTCATGCTTCTTTTAAATGTTTATGTGTGAGGTCTTTAAAAATTTAAATATGTGTTTTAAACAAATACACAATAAACATACTTGAAGCAAATAAACCAGAAAACTCACAACAATAACAAGATGATAAAGGAGTTCACCCCCAAGTGGGCTACATCTCCTTGAGCCTCCAACAATGGACTAGGCTCTCTGGGATTAGTTTGTCAAATATTATTTTGCAAGTTGTTTCTCAACTCCAATGGATTTATTAACTGTACCATTGGGTTCATAATACATAAAAACCCCAAAAATGACTAATGGAACTCTAAAAACGGATCTTGGCTCATCCGGGCATGACCTCTTCTACATGTGGCCTTAAGCTTCCCTAAGCTTCCTTGTGGAAAAAACACCTGTAAAAGTCCTCAAATGCCTCTGTAACCTATCCCTATGTGTTCATAGCATAACAATTAGCCAAAAATGACTATTTAATCACAGAAAACAGACTTGGGCTCATCTAAGCATGACCTCCATCAATGGGGGCCCTAAGCTCCCTAGATCTCTCTGAAACTTCAATGGTGAAAAACCTGCAAAATAATTCTTCAAATGCCTTTGAAAATAGTGCCAATGGATTCATAATGTCCAAAAACCCCTAGTTGGGCTTTTTGGACACCCAATTTGGCCAAAAAATGAAGAAGTTAGGCCTCCTGCCATTTTCCTCCTTCAAGCTTCCTGTCTCTGGTTCTTCAAAATGCACCTCTGTGCATCCAACCTAGCCTTTGCACTCATTTTCTTGCTAAAACTTAGCACCACGCACAAATCCAAAAAATGTGCAAAATTGTCGAACGGTTAGGGAACTAAGCCCCCTAACCGCATAGGTCGTTGGGCATATGGTCCATGTGACCGCGCATAAAAGAAAAAGGCTCCAATTCCACGAGCGCATGCAAGTGTGACAAGTGGCAGGTGCATTTGGTGTTATAACCATTTTAAAAACCAAATCCGCGCGCCAAAATTGTGGACAGGTCATATAGACTCCCATGGAAAGTGGTAAGGTCATATGGTAGTGGTTTGAAACCAGGGGCTGGGGCTAAGCCCCAGCCCAGATGCGCCCCAAAAAACAATATATTCAAACTTAAATAGTTATAAAACCCTTTTCTTAACAAGGACCACTGTGTGGGCTAGTGGTAGCCCACACATTGCTAAAACGTTGAACCTTGGGGGAGGTCCAGGGTTCGATCCCCATGGACTCCATAAAATTTTAAACAAACAATGAAATACGGTGCCATGTGGCAGCCCACGCCTGGGCCACATGGCACCAAACCATTTGAAAAAATATGCCACGTGTCCACCAATGATTCGCCCAAACTACCAACTCAACATTGACACATCACCACTTGCCACATCAGCGGTCGTACCTCTGCCATGTGTGAGTCATACACCTGCCAATAAATGATTGCGACGTCATCATTTACGGACTGAATGGATTGTACAATCACCATCCTTTTTTTGCCTGTTTGGCAAATCGAACATATCATGATATCTCACTCATCTGATGTCTGTTTGACCCCATTCGAGTTGCGTTGGATTCGTGATAACGAGGGATATGCAGCCATTCGTTTTGAGGCAATTCCAAGAACTTTGATTTTTTGGCTAAATTTTGACCCCTGGTCCAGATTCTGATCACACCTTCCCACTGAAAGGATTTTGGACCCACAAAAGCTGATGATTATCTACCTGAGCTTCAATACTCTTCTGCTTCCAAGTTCTATCAATTGATTCTACTTGAAAAGTCTTTTTGACAATCACCTGGATACCTTGACATGCCTTGCACTGTAACTGGCTATGTCCCTCAACCACTATTCTCTGGCTGTTGTTGACCCACTGTTCTCTTTGTGCTTGGAAGACTGCCAGCCTTCCCACTGAGAATCAAGTCCCTCTTGTGAACTCTTTGGCGTCAAAACAATTTGCTCTCCAATGGCTGCAAAAACTTTCCTACGACATCTTGTCACAAACCAAGAAAACCATCAATCTTGAAAACAAATTTATACAAGACTGAAAATGATGTCAACAAAGTCTTTTTTCTCTTCAAGAAAATGGTCGAATCTTGTACTTCATCAAAGTACATGGCGTTTTCCTACATCTTGGTGTACTCAAAATTGACTTACAAGCCAACAAACACCATCGACTAAACATAAGTCGAAAAACATGATCAACACAACATAGTCATCAAGACAATATCGACATAAGTCAAGTCTCACTTGAAACATATCGACCTTCCCAAAATAACAAGTTGACATTCATGATACACAATCATGTTACAATCATGAGTCATTCATGATGAACTATCACCAAGTTCATTGTTTACGCACACACAAAAACACATGCATGTACATAGCTCTTCAACTCTCCTTCAAGTAAAAACATAAGTACATAAACCCGAAACATGTGGGTACATAAGAGCTGAATATGAAAAAGATATATGGCTATAACAAGTGAGCACCATACCCCTCTTTTACATCCTCTTGGCGAAGTTGTGCAACAAACAAGAATGCCTTCAAACGAATTGCATTCACATGCAAGCTTGCATCATACAAGTTGTGATAAATCGCTGCAACTTGTCATACTCTCAACATAAATGCATACATAAGGCTGAAATATACATCTACAAACAAAGAAGTGCAAGCCTTACTTTCTCAAGAAATCTAACCATTTTTTACCAAGCCAATTCAATGGTGACTTCTTTTGTTGAAAATCGTCTTCTTATGAATAATCTTGACTCACATCGATGATGGAATCTCCTCTTCCATTCTTGCTAGACTCTTTATCCATTT
>SNQJ01S0034945.1:55765-68127 GCA_010110895.2 Picea sitchensis
TGCTCTTGAAGGACAATGCTCTCTTTTCTTTCTTCCCACAATTCTTGTACCATATCTCTCATGGTTACAAACTCCTTCAACATCTCTTTGTCAAATAACTTGGATAATGAAGATGTATGAGAACAATCAATGTTTGAAGCTTCCTCCATCCTTGCAAGATATCAAACTTCAACACAAAACTTGCACAAATACCAATAGCTAAAACTCTAGCTATCAATGGCAATCACATGAACAAAACTGTGCTCTGATACCACCTGATCTGAAAATAGGGGGCTGACTTGTTATGCTATGCAAGAACCCTCTATTTCATTAAAATAAACTTTTCAGGACCTTGCTCAATGTCTTATTTATGAAAAAGGTTTTATGTGTCAAGTTCATGCTTCTTTTAAATGTTTATGTGTGAGGTCTTTAAAAAGTTAAATATGTGTTTTAAACAAATACACAATAAACATAACTTGCAGCAAATAAACCAGCAAACTCACAACAATAACAAGATGATAAAGGAGTTCACCCCCAACTGGGCTACATCTCCTTGAGCCTCCAACAATGGACTAGGCTCTCTGGGATTATCTTGTCAAAGATTCTTTTCCAAGTTGTTGATCAACTCCAATGGATTTACTAACTATACCATGGGGTTCAGAATACATAAAAACCCCAAAAATGACTAATGGAACTCTGAAAACGGATCTTGGCTCATCTGGGCATGACCTCTTCTACATGTGGCCTTGAGCTTCCCTGAGCTTCCTTGTGGAAAATACACCTGTAAAAGTCCTCAAATGCCTCTGAAACCTATCCTGATGTGTTCAGAGCATAACAATTAGCCAAAAATGACTATTCAGTCACAGAAAACAGACTTGGGCTCATCTGAGCATGGCCTCCAGGAATGGGGGCCCTAAGCTCCCTAGAGCTCTCTGAAACTTCAATGGTGAAAACCCTACAAAATAAGTCTTAAAATTCCTTTGAAAATAGTGCCAATGGATTCAGAACTTCCAAAAATCCCTAGCTGGGCTTTTTCGGCACCTCATTTGGCCAAAAAATGAAGAAGTTAGGCCTCCTGCCATTTTCCTCCTTCAAGCTTCTTGTCTTTGGTTCGCCAAAATGCACCTCTGTGCATCCAACCTAGCCTTTGGGCTCATTTGTGTGCTAAAACCTAGCACCATGCACAAATCCGCAAAATGCACAAAACTGTCGAACGGTTAGGGAACTAAGCCCCCTAACCGCATAGGTCGTTGGGCATATGGTCCATGTGACCGCACATAAAGGAAAAAGGCTCCAATGCCACGGGCGCATGCAAGTGTGACAAATGGTGGGTGCATTTGGTGTTATAACCGTTTCAAAAACCAAATCTGCGCGCCAAAATTGTGGATAGGTCCTATGGACTCTTGCACAAAGTGGCAAGGTCATATGGTAGTGGTTTGAAACCGGGGGCTGGGGCTAAGCCCCAGCCTGGACACACCCCAAAAAACAATATATTCAAACTTAAATAGTTATAAAACCCTTTGTTTAACAAGGACAACCTTTGTACGTGGGAGAAAAGAAGAAATTCTTGAAGATTCTCAAAGAGAAGTTTCTATGATGAGTTGTTTTTCGACCGGTTTGGATCTCACCCATCTCTCCTGATTTAGTGAGATCCTAACCTCCTCATGGCTTCCTCTCCAATCTATAAATGGAGTCATCTTCTAAAGGGAAAGGATAATAAGTGATGAGTAATAAAATAATGGTGAATTGAGAATAGCTCCTGGTTTGTAATTGAGAGTTTGTGAACTTTATTTTGGTACTAAGAGATTTGGGCTAAAGTATTCAAGAGATGGTGATGGAACTTATGGAGGCTACTTGGGCATTGGAACATTCAACTGCTGGAAGGAGTTTGTCAATGCCAAGGCTTCGTTGTAAGATGCTTCTTGAGTTATTAATAAAATTATATTTTCCCTTTCCCATAAAGATGGTATATCATCTTTATTCTATTTCTCCTTGGTCATCTACATAGATTTATTGAAATATGTGTTGTATTGTTGCTTTCACTTATTCTGTTTGGTTCTTACACAAGTCTGTAGAAAAAGACTTTGGGATCGAATTTGGAGCTTCAATTAGCGAAACAAAACTTTGGATAAAAAGGTATGAACTACTCATCTAGTCATATTTTGATTCTAAATTTAAGGAAAGGAATTTCTATTGTCTGTTTTGTTCTAGTTTTAGGTTCCTGAACTAGGGATATTAGTTTGTGTCCTCACTCACTAATTTATCCACAAAAAAAATGGAGACCATATTGGGAATAAATATTCTAGATTTGTTCTCCTAGTTTGCTTCCTATGTCTTGTTTGAGTCTTTCTGAGTCATCACGTGGCCTTGTTTGATCAATCGATCTAAAATTCCATTGAAGAGTCTGGGAAGTTTTTTAATTTTTATGAAATTTCATTGCTTGTCGTGTCCTTGTTTTAGGTACAGAGCAACATTATCTCACTATGATATTCCTTCTGCATGCAACAAGTTGAATTGTTGCACTGTCTGTCAAAGCAACCTAGGACAACCTATGAAAAAATGATATTTTGATTTACAATCTTCTTGATGATCTAGAGTTTATTTTTCACCATTAAAAGTTTTTCTTATTCTTTCTTATTTATTTTGAATTGAAAAGGTTATAATCTCTCAGTTGTATCTATGAGTGCTTTTCAATTTAAGATTTTATATTGTTCTCTTGAGGGATTTTGATAGTAACAAAGTAATCTTTCTGGTTTGAAGTTTTTGTGTGGTGCATTTCTAAGCTTGCATTTTAGAGAAAATTTGCATGGTCTTTGACTTATATATTGAGCACCTATTGCATTCAAAGAGTGATTTTCATTTCTTTCTTTGACATTTGTAATTGTTTCTTTGCTTGAAATCTCTTGCTCCATTCTATGGATAGCTTTCATCGAAAGAAAAGATTGCATTTCATTCATATTTTCTTTGAAGTCTTCTTGGAGTCAAGTATCATACATCATCATTGAGTTGCATCCACAATCTCTTTTAAGTGAGAAAAAACCTTAAAACAAAACTTAACTAAAATTTTTAGTAACAATGTGTGGGTAGGTAGAGATGTGTTCCAGCGTATTTAAACATAGGACCTGTCATTATTTGTTAGCACTACAATCTGGGGACTGTGTGGTTCTCCCACGTACCTTCGAGTAAATTGGGAGGCCCCTTTCAAACGGTTGTGCATTAGACAACACTTCTACGGATTTGAGCTCCCGCGTACCTTGAGTATATCGGGAGAATCTTATAGGACCTGAAACCGAGAACCATTTCGATCGTCTTATTTTCACAATACACCGAGAACAACACTCGGGGAGATTACTATGCACATATTTCTAGGTAGTCGGGTAATACGTCCAAGGGTATTGTTTATCGTCCTTGGTTGGTGCTTTGAATGATTGGGCCGAGTATTACTATTGGACCCTACAATATATCATGAGTTATGATGACTTGACACTCATGTGAGATTCCTCCTATTAACCCCATCTATTCACATGATTGCTTGTTTTCTTTAGACTTTGATAGAGTGTGCTATTTATTTTAGTAGATGCTAGGTTGTGTTTATCTCTATGGCATCAGTTCCTGGAACTCCCAATGAAGCAACCCCTTTTCTCGGAGAACCTTTAATTTTTCCTTCTATTGGAAGCATTGGTCCTCATTACATTCCTACTTTGATTTTACCGGGACTCACCATAGGGTAACCCATGTGGCTGTTTTCCACTCCAATTTTTCCAAATGTGCCTACTATTTGAAATACACCTAGTGTTTCAAATGGACATCCTCCCTCTCAAGAATGTCCTCAAGAATGTTCACCTCATGTTGATAATTTACCTTCTTTGCCCATTGCATTTTCTTCCTTTTCTTCTTCTTCACCTAGTGAAAGCCTCGCTACTAGTAACCAAGAGATTAAGATGATGAATAAAAATAAGAACAAGAAGAAGAAAATTCAACAAAAGGTCATCGAGAAGACTATCACCAAAACTCGCAAACCCAAATTCCCTTGCAGGGTTTGCAAGGGTGATCACCTTCTCAAGGATTGTCATGGTATTCCCAAGTTTGTAGAAGTATGGTCTTAGGTTTCTTCTCAGTCTGCATCATCATCCACTCCAGGTCATACTGGTGACAACCCATCGACTAGTAATCATAATGGAAGTAAGAAGGGTAAAGTCAAATTTCCTTGTTATTTAAGAAGATGCACCGCACCTACCTTTGTCCTCCCATGGATTAAGCTTCATATATTTTGAAAAATATTGTTTATAACCAGCAACAACTTACCGTAAAATCTCTCCCAACCTGCCATTAGTTGTTGGACTGGTCAATCTGGTTCCATCCTTGGTTAGTCTGGTTGATCAAGTGGTCGATTTGGTTTCATCCTCAATTGACCTAGTTGATAAAGTGGTCGATCTGATTCCTTTATTGGTCGATCCCACTCTTCCATTTAAGAGATAAACCCAAGTGATCGATCTAATTCTATCATCGGTCGATCTCACTCTTTCATTAAAGAGTGAAACCCAAGTGATCGATATGATTCCATCATCGATCCATCCCACTCTTCCATTAAATAGTGAAACCCACGTGATTGATCTGGTCCCTTATTCACTTGATCCCACTTCTCCTTCAAAGAGTGAATATGTCGATCAAATCTTTCTTGTTACTGGGGATTCCTTTGGACAAGGGGGAATTCCACCCTTTCCAACATAACCCCCTCCAAGAAATGTGATTGCCATTGATTGGAATGCTCTAATAAAACCTTGTCTTCCTTCTTACACACCTTTCCAAATCGTTGTTTAGGTTTGTGGTAGGAATATTCCTAACACTATAATAGATGAAGGAGCTTATATTAGCATCCTATCCTCAAATACTTGGCAAGGTATTGGTTCACCTCAGCTTGCATTGATGACTCAAAATATATTATATTTTAACAGAAGGTTTAGTCAACCTTTAGGGATCCTTACTCAATTTCCTATTACTTTGGGGGGGGGGAAATGGTCTACATTGATGTGATGCTAGTCCACGACCCCTTGGACTTTAATTTTCTCCTCATGTGAGACTATGTTTATGCCATGAAATCTCTTTTGTCCACATTCTTTTGAGTGATGTGTTTCCCTCATAATGGAAACATTTTTACATAGAAAATATTTCATTAATTGGCCCTCATATGATGGCCAACCATCCAAATTCACTAAATGGTCCTTACGTTCCACTGTCATCCACCCTGTCGCAAGTCAACTATGTGGAAACCTGTCCCATGCATTCAACTTTGAATGAGAAGAAATCTCTCCCTTCTTCTAACTTAGATCTAGTAGTTGACATGGTTATCTCTTCTATAAGGATTTTAGAGCCTGATATCTCTACCCCTATCACCACCCTCAACATGTATCCCTTTCAGAGTATTGTTATTCTATCTAGCAAAGATCTCTTGGAAGCCATGATCAAAGTTTGTCCCTTGACATGTATTCGTTCTAGAGCATTCTCCTCTTGGAAGCCATGATCAACATGGTTATGAGCATAGTTCCCATTTCTGTGTCAATCTCGGTAAAAAATGAAACAAATGATCATGAGAATGGTTCTTTTCCTATGTCAAAATCATTAAAAAATGAAACAATTGCCTCTCCCATTGACTCGTTTCTTTCGTAACAACTTATAACTGAACCTTCCTTTCATCTTCCTATGACAATTGATCCTCTTTCTTCCTTTGTTGAGCATTTTCCTATTAGTATCCAACAATCTAATTTGGTACAAAAATTGGAAATAACATAACAGTTGGTAGATGAAACAAAGCTTGGGCGAGCATGTCTCTAGCCTTTGGTTATCATGTTGGAGTTAAGACGCTAGATTCTAAAGATGGGGGAAAAGTACCAACAACCCACCTTTGTACTTTACATTGCGAAGTTTCGAGCACAGTTAGTTTTCAGTTTTAAGCTCATTAAAACAATGAAACCAGTTCTAAGCATAGTTTTCCTAGTTTCAAGCTTGAGAAAAATTAAACATACCCAAGAATAGTTTTACTTTGTTTCAAGATTGTGTAAAAATGAAACCAATCTCAAGCTTGGTCTTTTTTCTTTCTCGTGCTCGTAAATACACGAGAATAGGTTTTTGAGCTTAGTCTTTGTTCTTTCTCGTGCTCGTAAATACATGAGAATATGTTACCGAGTATACTTTTATAACTTTTTCGGACTCTTAAAAGCTATACAAAAAAGGAACTTTAGGGATTATCCTTTAATCTCTTTTAGAACCCTTTAAAAAATGAAAATATTGTTGAGCGATCTTGTTGACTTCCATGCTGGTTAAAGTGAATTAGAAAGACCATATGTTGAGCAGTATTTTATCTCTTTTTCGGTCTCATCAGAGTATTTACGAAAAAGGAACACCCTATCCATTGTGGTTAGGAGAGTTCTCGCTCTAATTTTTTTATACTTTTTCGGGCTTGGGAGACTAAATTTACAAAAAATGACCTTTTTGGAGTTTTCTTTAAGTGTTTTTCAAATTCTCTATGAAAACCGCCAAGTTCACTTCCTCTAGACTCATAAAAACTACATTGGAAGACCCATATGAGACCGAACCACTCATTCCTAGGGTTCTTTAAACATACTCTAAGGGACTTGTCTGAAGGATGAGCTTATACAATGATAATTTTTTATCCTCCTCAATCCCATTAAAAAATAAAGAGGTCACTCTCGAACATGACATCTTTTACCTTTTGCGCCAAAGTTGGGAAATCCACTTATCTTGTCGATCATGCCCTTTTTTGCAATATTTTTCCCTATGATATTCTATTTTGAGTCAGTGCTACCAAGACCTTTGTCATTTCGATGTTCGAGATAAGTTCAACTGAGTAGCATTCTATTGCGTCGACCAAACTTTGCAGTCCTTTAAGTCTCCTATCTTGTTGGCCATCCTTGAGCCAGTCTTGAAATTACTCTATGCTTTTACTATAAATATTGTACATGTTTCGTGTCGTTGATGGGGGATACATCAAGTCCCTCCTGCGATGAATCACTTCCTATCGAGGCCAAATAATTATCTAGGAATCTTATTTAGAAGCTATTTAGTACTTTGGAGCCTGCATGACTCAATGCCATGTATCCTCTCTTTTGACAGGGAGTTTACATCATCAACCTCTGATCAAAATATTATGTTGGATGTTTGAATTCAACTTATAAATTCACATTCGAAGGGATGTAATAGAGTACCTTGGGGGTCATTGGCATTAATCGTGATTTACCTCACACTTGTTAATGGTATACATCAATGACCAATAATCAAGTGGTTTCTACCATGTTCGACATCAAGACATTTATTCACATGGTTAGAATCATACTTCGGAATAAAAAATAAGATGAAGACCCTGGGGAACTTCCATTGAATATTTATTTCCCCGAGCTCCAGTGGAAAGTACTGGAGTAATTTTGTCACATACATCCACATTGTATTGATTCATGGTTATGTTAGTATTATAATTCATAGATACACAATGTATATTCTTGTGGCTATGAATCCATTAAAATCATGGCAATATGGATCCACATTGTATTTCTGGTGGTCATATCATTAGTAAATATGGATCTGCAATGTATTTGTCAACAACCATGCTTAGATTCATTTGTATTCTTATTATGGGAATTCCTATCTCAATGATGATATAATAGTGTACTGCAAATTATTTGTGTTTTTGGCAGGTCTCCAACCGATGCGTTCTTTGCTTCGAATACCCATATGGAAAAGTATTTCAACTATCATCTATTCTAACTTCATACTTTGGGGGGGATTATGTTATACAAAAAAATTTCGCAATAAGTGATACTAGAAAGTCTTCTTGGGAAGGATCAACTCTAAAAAATGCCTAAATTACAAATTTGTCGTTTGTTGATTTCTAGAAAGA
The DNA here is from genome assembly GCA_010110895.2 of Picea sitchensis. Classification (NCBI taxonomy): domain Eukaryota; kingdom Viridiplantae; phylum Streptophyta; class Pinopsida; order Pinales; family Pinaceae; genus Picea; species Picea sitchensis. The sequence continues at coordinate 63,657 of SNQJ01S0034945.1, forward strand.
TGCCACAACTTCACTTGTCGCATGATTCATCACTGTAAGGTGTGACAATGTCTCCTTTTGTTGAGGTTTAAGGGTGCGACAACGTTTTTACGTGAGAGAAAATAAGAAATTCTTGAAGATTCTAGAAGAGAAGTTTCAATTACAAGTTGAAGGATAAGGTCTTTCTTTAATGTGAAGGCATTCTTAATAAATTGTACTATTTTCCTTCTGCAACGAAAGGTGAACTTCATCAAATATGTTACAAATATGACAATACATTTTTAATGAATTTGACCCATAGTGCTTTTATGATAGATTTTCCTTTTCAAAAGCGGTAAACTTTATAAAAAAAAAAAACATAATAATAAATTTAAGGAAACTTTTTTTTTTTTTTTTTATTCTTGGTGACACTATAATATGTGGTTTCTCTTAAGAAGTTACAAGTTCAAATCTAGAGGGATAGGGTATGTATACCTGAGTAGATTTTATCACTCAAATCTCTAAGCTGAGGGGAGTCCCTTGTCCCACAAGCAAGGGTATCTCATAAACCAATTTGGTGTCTGGCTTAATCCTAACCTTAAAATTAGTTTTTTATTATTATTAAATCAAACGTTAAAATAAATTTATATTGATTTTTTTTTTAATTTGTCATCATCAAAATCAAGACAAAATTTATATTGAAATTACAATTTTAAATTATTAAAATCTTTATTTTTAATGAAAAATGAATTTACCATCTTTCCTTACTCCCTACACATATTCATAACCATTAAACCCACTTAAACTATATAATATATATACCATGTAGTAAGATAAATCAAAATTGAAGGATAAGATTTTGCAATGTGTTATATTATATAACACATTGCAAAATCTTATCCTTCAATTTTGATTTATCTTATCCTTCAAAATATATTATATAACACATTGCATTCTCAAAAGTAAAGAAACATATTAATGAACCAAAATCTATAAACATTTAGCATGAGGAAAACTAGCCATCACCTGATCTAAACAATTTATATATTCTATTTTACAATTCTTCTAAATTTTAATTAAAAATTTAGACAAAAATAATTGAAAAAATATAACCATAATAAAATTTATAGGTGTTATATTTTTTTCCAAATAACTATAATAAGTAAACCTACAATCTTAAAATAACCAGAAAAGATGACTATCTTTACTACCGATTGAAAATTAAGGTATAATTAATTAAAAAAAAAAACACCGCATGTTTTGGCACTACACATTATCAAACTTACACCGAAAGAGTAAATCTATCCGTTCTGTCTTGTGATCAAGGCTTCCCCGAAATTTGTGGTCGAAGCAATAACTAATTGGACGTGCCTGGATTCGTGTAGACAATCTAGCCGTACTGATTTTTCATCAGAACTTAAAAGAAGGGAGGCTGACGTTGCAGGTTATCAAGATTATTATCAAAAGAATTGTATCGGTATTGGAATTGGAATAGTCTGGCATTGCAGGTCCATCTGCTATGGCTAATAGTGAGGAGGAATCTACCAGAATGACTGCAATTATTGCTTTCAAGCACACTGTGTTGGCTAAGTTCAAATCAGATATACCTACCCAACAACTTCAACAACTCATTCAGGGACTCGAAGAGCTTTGCTCTCACTAAATGAGCTCAAGAGCATTTTACTTATACAAATCTGTCCAAATCTGTCCAGGTGAACAAGTGTCTCCTCAAGCAGGGCCAACGTGTCATTTTCTGCATATCATACTTGAATATTACTTATTCTGTTGAGTCGACTTTTCTTCCAGGGTTTCCACACATCTGTTTAGGTTTTCTCTTGTGTCCAGAATATTCTATTCTAGTCAAAGGTTTATCCATGGAGGTTAATAACTCCTGCAGCTACCAAAACATCAACATAAACCTCCTTCCATATAGACTGTGAAAATTCACATTGTACAAACAAATGCATTGTTGTCTCTTCTGCTTTTAAACAAGGAGTGTAAGTTGACGGACCTAATCCACCCCTGAGTCTGTAGTTTTCACCAGTAAGGACACGATCATGTAGACACAAACAAAAAATGGATTAATTTTAACAGGTACCTATAATTTCCATAATGCTCTGTGCCACCATACATGATACACCTTCACATGTTGTGTTATTAATGCATCATATGCAGCGTTTACAGTCATTGTTCCCTTAGATTGATTCCAGGACCAAACGACGGTATCCTCCACATCATTGAGTGAAATGCCACTTTCTGTTAACATCACCAACAATCCATTCCATTCCATAGCCAAATCGCCAACAAGTTCAAGATCTTATGTTGGGGTCCATCCTTGTGGAGCTAAGACATTTAATGCAGTAGAGGAAGAAATATGCGCTAGGGAATATATATGTTTTCCCTTTAAATAATGTATAAGAGAATTTACGAGTTTGAAGGAGGACCCACTCCCAATAAAAGGATCTTGTCCAATTTGCACCCATGTCCCATCTCCCACAGACCAAGCTAACCACTTTTTTATGAGTGGAAAAGAAACTAAGAAGTTCTTCCAAAAGTTTGAAGTCGAAGGGTATTTGTATTGTTCAGATCGCATCCATAATACAACATCAACACCTTTTGTTGTTTTTCTTAATATGATATATAATCAATATATTATTGCAATGATGAGTGTTCCATATATATAGAACATATGCTGACTATCCATGAAAGGATGCATCCCTTGAATAATCAATAACTATTTATTATTATCATTTATTTACTATATATGATATTTAATAAACAATTATTAATTATTATTCTAAGAGAATGTTTTTGTGATGTTGTCCAAACATCAACACTGCCTCTCAATGAGGGAGACATTCTGCATCATGCCAAGCTTGTCTTTGAATTATACAAACTTCACCCTAGAATCGTGACACTTGTTTGTCAGTCTTGGGAAACATCTCTCCCCCACCTGAACCGAGGAGAAAATCCTTATGCATCTCTCCCTCTGAGCCAATTAAATCTCTCTAAGATGAAGCTCACTCTGGGTCTGCATGTAATAGCATATAGCATCTTGAGTCTTTATCATTCCTTGTCAAATCACCATGACTAGGACAAAGACCACGCCCAGATCTTTCACCACAAGTACACAAATGTGAGTGAATGTCAACCTGATGCTAACTGAGATGAATATTAGTGAACAATTAGTTGTGGTTTTCTGATATGATAGGAAGGAAATCATCTGAATTCATTCATTTTAAAATTGCAGTTGGCCTTTTATTAGACAAATCCAATCGATGTTTACGCATAACCGTGAGTCTTTCAATATGTAAATATTTTATTTTTACAACATATGCATCTTGTAGATGTAATTCTATGTTAACAAGGGCCACATGGAAGTCTTTTTTTCACCCAGGAAAAAAATATTTTCATTGATATTTAAGTAGAATCAAAGGAAACTTTCCAGTACAAAAAAATTGTAGTTTACAAACCATGCTTAACCTATCAAACAAAAAGAGTTTTGTTTCCTCTATAGACTCTATGCTATGTTCACAAGCGCTTTTACATCAGGTAGACCTTCTATCACTAGACAATGTCCTTTCTATAACATGTGATGAGTACCAACGTTGATCACTACATCATTATGTACTTCTTCAAACATCAACCACCCGATCTGCTTCCAGGGCATGTTTTGATAGTGAGTCTACCTAGGAATTGAAATGTTTGTGTACATGAATGCAATTTCTCCTGCTGAAATACTGCTTGAGGTACAAAATATTCATCTTCTAGGGAAATAAGGGGAGAGAATTTAAGTGTGAATTCCCAACAAACCGATCTATTACAAACTTTAAATCCCCAACCACCATTAATTTTGTTATCAAACATTTCTTTGAAAATTGAAGAAGAAGCCATAATCCAAGCAACTTTGCTTTATTGTTTGTATCTTCACCAAAAACAATATAGCCTCTGCAGAAATGTTGAACATTGAGTTTGAGGACATTGCCAACACCACATACCCCTCTTTCAGTAGAGCCATCAAAGAACCCAATGGGGTTTTCTTCAAAATAAACAAGGTTCATAATATAATCAATTCGCTCATCTCTATATTTTCCAGGCATCTCCTTAATATACAAAACAATTCTAGAACATAGAACAACTTCATTCCTACGAAGATCCTCAAACAATATCCTATTTATGTATCTCGAGATACCCCAAATAACATGGAGTGGGACTACCCCATTCCTTGGGAAAGACAGGAACCAAGACAAGAAATTCTCATTCAGAGATGGGAGATTCCAAGAGCCAGTTAAAATTAATCGTGCACAAACTGTTAGAATGTTTTTCTCTTTTAACCATAGACAATGCTACAATATTGTCACCCAACCATAAGCACAAAGCCAACCTCAAGCACCTTAACCTTTGATAGAAATAATGATTCTGAGAAGCCTCACTAGAACCAATAGATAACCAAGAGAGAGAGAGTGTACCTTTCTCCTAAGGTAGTGCACCAGGCAAAAACTCCCAAACCACA